>JAGFPH010006500.1:26438-38470 GCA_018207615.1 Philaenus spumarius | reverse complement strand
TTTGCTCCTTGTTTTGTGGTTCGGGTTTTTATTTAAATCAGTGTGATTTTATCGCCACAGTGCTCTTTTATTTGTTTAAGATTTAAGATATTTAAGATTTTTATTTTCCTTGCTCCATCGTTTCCCCAATTTTTTCCGAATTCTTTTCATGGATTCGAAATTATTATTATTTTCCATCGCAAAGAAACAGGTAAAACACAACTATAACAAATAACCTGTTGTTGGTTCAAACTGAAAACTTCAAATTACCTTCCTCAAGAGTTTTACAACGTTAACACTGGTTTAGCAGACCCCAGACCATGCTAAAGTCGAGTGTGCTATCTACTCTAAATAGCACACTTCTGTCAAACGAGTTTCTCGATTTTAACACACTTAACACGTTTAACATACTTAGCACAGGTTGCATGAATCCCCCTATTATGTCTTGTGAAGTTGACTGTTTTAAATAAGAGTTACATGACAAATGTAAGCTATAATACGTTATAAGATTTACTTTGCGGTTATGAAATGAATATAAATACAACCTTTTATCAAAAATATATTAATTTATACAAATTTAAAGAAGAGGTAAAAATTTTTTCAACTTCGGATACATTCGTATATCTTCGTAAACATCACATATATTATTTCTCAAGGCTATTTTTTTGTCAGTACGCCATAACTTCCTGAATACATCATCAAATTACATGAATGACGCACCATTTTAAAGCTTTCCTTAACCGCTACACCGGAAAAATATACAAAATACAAATATACGAAACAATACAAAAAAATAATAATAATAAAGAATCCGAATGTAACAGTGATGTAAGATCAAGTAAGTTGTTTTGATATTTTCCTTGCGTTAGCAACACTGATGATAACAATACCCAGCTGGAGAGCTGCCGTTACGCCACTACATTGCTATTTTTAATTAATTGTAAGCGTGGTTATAAACAGCATTGTGGATACACCTATTTGTTGTTGTTTACCTTCGCACTATATACGCACTATACGATACTAAGCATACGGTGTGTACTTTATTTAAGTGGGATTTAAGTAAGTTAGAATGCGAATGCTTCGCACGGGTCAGCTAATTTAAATATATTCTATTATTGATTTCTTCACGATAATTTTAATAATTTTTAAATCATTTGATATAACAAGATGAAATAAAAAGCAATTAAAAGACAATAGTTTTATCTTCATATTGATATATGATAATGTATATTATTACAATTTTTTTTTACAAATAGGCCTACACCTTTATAATCCTTATAATTGTACACATATTTACCCAGTTAAAAATCACCCTAAGCATAGTTACATAGGCCTAAATAAAGTTAATTGTTTTAAAATAGTATTTTTATAAATGATGTATGATGTGTATCTAGTTAATCTGCCTGTGACTTTTCACGGGGCTTACTAGTGTTTTAATATTTTGACGACCTTTTCGGAGGAATAAATAAAGGAAGGATGGAGTTGCGACTCTAAAACGCGACTTAGTAACAAGACAAATGAAATCACATGACGGAGCGAAATAAAGTAATTTATTATTACACATTAACTGTTCCAAATAATGTATATAAAATACTAATTTATTCAAATATCCAATTAAAAATTAAATAATTGTATTTTATAAAACACTTTTAGTATATTTTTCATAATTTGCAAAATATAAATTTATACAAGTATTTCCTACTTTCATCTGCCGCAAACAGTGACTGTTGATTGTTCTAGGAAAAACAGAGCTGTTTTAATGCCTTCAGTCACATAACTGTTTACTGCTTTGTTAGCATGCGTTTTTATCTTGCAAAATTGTGTAACCAATATCCAATTAATATGCAAATGTTCTTTTTCAATGCTGATGCAGTTTTAAAACACAGCTATATCAAAAGACAATATGCGCTAGTAAATTGAGCTAAACCATTGGAAAAATACAAAAAACCTTTTAGAAATAATACGTGGCATGGTATCAAATCATAGTTTTTGCATTAACTGATCAAACAAGAACATAAAAAACTGTAAAAAAAAAAACAATATACATACAAAATACATATAAATTTATAAAAAACAATAGCTTTATTCTAAATATTCTGCAGTTAAATAAAGTAAGTTTCTATTAAAACAGTAGGTCATTATTAATATGCTATTATTGTGTTATTATTAATGTTCAATCTTCTATGTATAGGCCTACATTTTGTATTTAACATAATTTTATAAAACAGAAAATATAATCTTTGAATCGATTTATCTAGTAAACAATTGTACGTTAAGTCATTGACTAGTCGATTGAGTACTAGCTGACCCGTACGGCGTTGCCCGTGGTGGTTGGTATTTTCAGTCTTTTTAACGTAATTGTATTCTTTTTAAGTGTTCAGTCAGTGAGTGGTATTTGGCTTTTATATATACAGATCTTAAATAATAAAAGCACTATTGTCATAATAATAAAAGATCTGAAATTATGATTTTAGTAAATTTGATCCCCCCAAACCCCTCCTAAAATTTCGAAATTTTTCATACCCTTTCTTAGTGAGCACCTATTGCCCTAGAGGAAGCTACATACTAAATTTCATTCCAATCCGTTCTTTAGTTTTGAAGAAATCGTGATTTAATAACTTTGATCCCCCCAAATCCCCCTTTAAAATTTCGAATGTGTTCAAACCCTTTCTTAGTGAGCACCTATGGCCCTAAAGGAAGCTACATATCAAATTTCATTTCAATCCGTTCGCTAGGTTTTGAGAAATCGTGATGGGTGAGTGAGTAAGTGGTATTTCGTTTTTATATATAACATTTCGTTTTTTGAACATTTTTAACAGCTCGTGGACGAACAAATCAATGTTCGCGGCTAGAGAGAAGCAAACATGTTCGACATTGTAGTCTGTTCATAGAGTACTTGTTTAGTGATGAGTGCATCAATATTACGTCGTCGTTTAGCGTGCATGGCAGCTGCTTACGTGTTCATGTACGCCCGTCGACCTCCACTATGGTGGCAGAGACAGTTAATTGTTTAGCCAGACCTGACACAAATTTTACAAGGGTGTAATTAAGATTTCTAATTACTTACATCGCTTATAGGACCAACTATTTCAAAACAAGATGCGAATTATCGAAATGCTATAATCGTAAATGATCGTTTGACTTTTACTTTAATGTTTTTGGCTAAGGGGATTCTTATACATCTCTAATGTATCTATTGAAGATTTCAAAACAAATCATTTCTGAATTAGTACTGGCGGTGTGTGTGGCATATTCAATTACACACCTTCAAATACCTTTGTAAAAGGTTGTCGGTGCTTTTTCTGTATATGTGAAAATGTCAAGAATGGAAGTTAGTTTCCACTGGTTTAAAAAAAAAAATGGCAATTTAACCAGTTTCTTGGAGCCAAAGACGGCAAGCATGTAGTTGTACACTGCCCTGTCGATAGTGACGCTCAATACTTTAACTACAAAGGGCATTACAGTATTGTTCTGGTGGCTTTGGTTGATTCAAACTATTCATTTTTGTACGTTAATGTTGGTTGTCAAGGCCGTATTTCAGATGGGGGTATATTTAAAAACTGTGATTGTGGAATACCGCCTTACAATCCAGTGGCAGTGTACCTCCTGACAGTCCATTACCTAGACGTATTTTTGCAGTACCACGTGAGTTCGACTGACATGTTCGGTCAGAGGGCGAACTTTAACGTTCAGTACGCTCACCCTCCACAACGTTTGCAAATTGGCGATACCGTAGTCTCGGTTAAAAGACAGCATCTGTTTTAAGAACAATGGCTGCTTGTCAGAAAAAGTGACTTTATTGAACATTTATTGACCAAATTTGGAATAAATTTTGAGTGAGAACGAGATGGTGAATCTATGGAATACGCTGGGATTGGCTACGAAAGTATATGGTGTTTAAAATTGAGCTTGGGTTTTTTGGATACTTATGATGGTTCGTAAACCAGACATAAGGGACGTTTTCTTCTGACCTGCGGAGGTGCAGGATCAGTGATGATTTGTTGGATGTGAGTGTATCGAGACCCTTCGGCTCTGTGTTTGACTCTATTTGTTAGTTTTATTATGAAGTTCTCGGTTGTGGGGATTGTGTGCCCTTGAGAGATGGTGACGTTCGATACGTACTATGGGGAGTTGGTGATCCAACGGAGAGTTATGTTCTGGAAGGAGTTCAACTTTTTCTTCCCAGAAACAGATAGTAGAGAGTTCCAACTGGAGCTGCGTACGTAAGTACCAGTCTGATGTATGTTTTGTACATGGACAATCTGATACAAAGTGGTAGAGGACTCTTGGCGTGTATGAATGGAAGGAGTCTGCCACGGACAGATTTAGCCCTTGAGAGAGTTTGCTTGACGTGATGGGACAGGTTTAATTTAGCGTCAAGCGTGATTCCAAGGTATCTGACTTTTCGGGTCCATGCTATGGGCGATTTGTTAAAAGTCAATTGGACTTTAGGAAACCTAAGTAGTGAAGAAAATTTTATGGCTTGCGTTTTGTCTGTGTTCACTGCAGTTCTCCACATCCTGAGCTACGGCTGTAGGGCATCCAACTGTTGTTGAATGACCGACGAGCCATATTCCAGGTTCAGAGTCCTGCAGTAGAACATAGCGTCATCAGCGAAGAGTCGCAGTGATACTTTGGGAATGACTGGAATGTCGTTAGTGTACAGAAGGTACAGCAAAGAACTGAGCCTTGGGGAACTCCTGCCTCGATGGGTCTAGAAGTGGAAAGTGTACCTTCGACAGCAACCTGGAACCATCTGCTGTCGAGATATGAGCTTATAAGATATACATAGCATGGAGGAACTGGGCTGCGGGCTAGTTTGTAAAGCAGGCCTTCGTGCCATACTTTATCAATAGCTTTTGGTATATCTCGGAACACTGCAATAGATTGGTTTTTAGTTTGAAGCCATCAGAAAGGTCGTTGAGAACTTTTACAAGTTGGAGTGTTGCAGAATGTTCACTTCGAAAGCCTAATTGCTCAAGACGAATGACGTCTTTGAGATGCTGGGTGAGCAGGGAATAAACTAATCTCTCAAAGACTTTAGAAATCGTTGGAAGTAAAGAGATGGGTCTGTGATTTTCAGGAAAAAGAGCCGATTTTCCGGGTTTGGGAATCGTCAGTAATGTTTGAGAAGAATTCCACACCAAACAATGTCCGGCGAACATCACAATGTATGGCACAAATTCGAATAAGTTTGGCCGGTGCAGACGCGGCTTTACAATAGTACGTTGTTTTTATATAAGGCGAAACCCCTGATCGGTTATCATCGTCTGGAAATCGGAGAGTATTTACATAATGCACATACATTTAATAAGTAAATTGATGAGAATATTTATTAAGTTCCAGCTGTCAAGAGTAATAATAGTTCAGTCGATGATGAAATCACAATTTAAATTTTACAGAATGGTAATCATATTCGACTAGAATACAAGCCGAATATTGTAATTGATATGGCGCGGCGGTCATTTCGAATTAGTAATTGATACTAAAATGAACTTTGCATTGTTTTAAGATATATTAAAAAGGATTATACACGATACGTTATGTAAGTTTTTGAGTACGTATTCCGTCTTGTGTACACTTGTCGTGTATCTTATTGTTAATTGTATGATGTGTAAGTTTTGGAGTGTTTGGATGTTTTTGCGACCTCTCAAGAGTGAACGTCTGAAGATGGAACATACGTTCTGAAACGCGTAACACATAGTTACAAGTAAGTCATAAGACGGAGTAAGTACTCAAAAACTTAGATATGTGTGACTTGAATACTGTTACTCAACAATGAGTTTTATTAATTTTAAAATCACAAGTAATATATAGTTTACTTATTCTTTTATTTACGGAAGATTTATTATACATGGTGATCCACGAAGATATTCATAAGCTTCGGGAATTCATTCTACATGTAAAATTAAAGAAAAAAATCATTTGATTTATTTTACAAAATAATTCATATCTAGAGAAATGTTTGACTGATTGAGTTCAAAATTGGCATGAAGTTTAACCTTATAAGAATCTTCCTTAAGAAAAATAATAGATTATATCCAATTATGCTTTTCAAATTGGCGGTTGCTTGAAAATTGCAAACCTAAATTACTCAAAAACCGTATATTTTTAAAAAATTGCCAAGACACCTTTTTTGTAAACCTTTTGATTCTTTATCGGACGGTGTAATTATCGAAACAATCGGTTGAAGGATAATAGCTAAGTTTACAGATACAGCATGCATACAATATTGTTGTGTTTATAGTGTTGGTATAGAATGCCGAGTTCAACAAACCAATTATTACACATAGCTTAACTATTACCTTTCATTAGATTGTTTTGAAAATTACTCCATCCGATAGGTAATCAAAAGAGCTAAAAAGGTGTCTAGAAATTGTTTGTTAAAATACATGGTTTTTGAGTAATTTAGGTTTGACATTTTCAAACAGCCGAAGTTTTGAAACGCATGATTGGAAATATAATCGTTATTTAAATCGTCTGTTAGGTTAACGTCATGCCAAGTTTGAACTCAATCAGTCAAACAATTCTCTAGGTGCGAATTGTTTTGTAAAAAAAAGCAAAATGACGGTTATCTGGAAAACGAATCGTTTTCGGACCTATAACTTTAGTTTTTTACTTTTACATATAGAATGAGCTCCCAATGTTTCTGCATATCTTTGTGAATCACCCTGTGTATATCATTTATCTCGTTCATATAATATTTTCGCAGCAAGATAATACAACAAAAAATGTAAGGAAATTGATTTTATAGCAATTTTCTAGACATTGTACATTTTCTTTTTTCATGAGGTTATTAACTAATAAAAATGTAAGACCAAAAATAAAACGATGTGCTACGCAAAGTACTTTGTATTGTGAACAATTCGCAAGCGATGTAGTTATAGATAGCCTATCTAGTTATTAAGTTCCCAAAACATAATTTCTTAATACAGCTCAATAACTAACAAACTACTCATAAACTTAACCTAGTAAATTGACCTGTATTGATAAACGTTTTATGTAAAATATACTATGCAGATACGTTTTTTTGCAGAGTTTCTGGGAAAGTAATTTTTCAATATTTTATTTATTTGTACTTTCTTTATATTATAGTCTTCAGATAAACTTTAGCAGAACTTTAACGTGATATTTGTTTAGTTTTTTATGGGTATTAAAATATTTCTTTTGAAGTTTTACTATTCGATGTACTAATAACAATGATCTTGTTCCTGTACATTCAACATTGCTGCTTAGAGAATTAATTAATCGTTACTGTATTTTTTCAGGATAATGCATTTTCCAAAACATACTTCCTATTTTATTTTACAGAGAGAACACACCGAGAAATTGATGACGCCGGAAAATAATATTGTACGACATGTTGCTCATAAAATACCTCACAGTACCCAGACATATAAAACAAAGCTTTGTTACTGTAGATAGAATCAAACATATTGTGTTTTTAATGCTTTTACTGTATACCATTACACCTAGAAAGAATTAGTTTAACAGTTGTCGTTTTAATATGTATTTTTAAATTGTTGTTTTTTTTATTGTTATTTTAAACATAGTTTCAGTCTAATGAAATCTGAAAATGGCCGGAATGTTGACATGTTTCGAAACGTTTATTTCTGTTATGTTACAAATATAATTTAACAAATTATAGCAGCACTAGCCGACCCGTACGGCGTTGCCCGTGATGGTTGGTATTATCAGTCTTTTTAACGTAATTGTATTCTTTTTAAGTGTATAAACCATCAAATCAGATATTATTATTAGCTTAATGAGAATTTTTGTGAAAGATGCTGTTTTTTTGCATATGGTAGGGTACATTAAGGGCTACAAATAAGGCAAATTTTATACCGGTTAGAACGGTTTTTTATACAAAAATAATAACTGATTTTTTGGGGGTGTTTTGGAAAAAAGAGGGTTGTTTTTAAAAAATTTTCAAAACCTTTTTTCGTGTATCTGTTCAGGCCTAATTGACATGTTTGGTGAAAATTTGTTCGAAATCGATCGAATAGTTTTCTCTCCAGCTTTGTATGCATACAGACATGCAGACAAACGTTTTGTAAAAAACACTTTTTTGGACTCAGGGGGTTCCAAAATGGATATTTCCACAAAACTCTCAACATCGATTTTTTTGCGATCACTATACTTTCTCTATACTGTAGTATGGTGAGAAAGTAAAAATAAACGAAATAAATGGTTTTAAGTTTAACATTGCTCTTGGGATTCAAATCCAAGATGTCCGACACTACAGCAGACCGTGTAAACTCAAAATAAATACCTTAAATTCTTAAGTTGTTTTTGACTTTCTGCTTAAGTATTTGTTAACTTGTGAAGGTATTTAAGAAAATCATACGGTTTAAAGTTTTACATTTTGTATAGTGACAACTCAGTGCATATACTCTTGACATGTTAATTCTTGATTCTATCTAGCAGATTGTGACGAATTCATCCTCCTATGTAACGTAAGCCAGTCACTTCAAAGTCAAAAATATCTTTATATATAATTCCAGTTGACATTCAATTTTGTGTAAACCTATGTTATCCATCCATACATGTAAATCAAACTGAATTGTCCGTCTGAGATTTCGAAATAAATACTTTTTTCTAAGCTCGTATTCACGCTTTACCAAAACCTAAATATGATTTTGTTTTATTTCTGTCTGTTTGTTTGTCCAGGCTAGTCTCCTCAATAACTTAATAAATGTTGACGAAACTTTAATTAATTTGCATGTAGAGTACTTTTCAAAGATTAATCTAGGCTACTTTTTTCCAGGAAATATTTAGGGTTAATATTTAAAAATTGAAAAAAGAATTACGAACACAATTAGGGGATATGTGACACACAACCTTTATAAATAAAACAACTGATTTGGATCTAAAGCTTAACTCTTTGGCAAAATCGTCTATGTTTTAATTTACTGTACTAGCTGGTTTAGCGTTGATACTAGCTGACCCGTACGGCGATGCCCGTGGTGGTTGGTATTTTCAGTCTTTTTAACGTAATTGCATTCTTTTTAAGAGTTCAATCAGTGAGTGGTATTTGGATTTTATAATATTACTAGCTGACCCGTACGGCGTTGCCCGTGGTGGTTGGTATTTTCAGTCTTTTTAACGTAATTGTATTCTTTTTAAGTGTTCAGTCAGTGAGTGGTATTTGGCTTATATATATATAGATCTTAAATAATAAGAGCACTATTGTCATAATAATAAAAGATCTAAAATTATGATTTTAGTAACTTTGATCCCCCCAAACCCCTCCTAAAAGTTCGAAATTTTTCATACCCTTTCTTAGTGAGCACCTATGGCCCTAGAGGAAGCTACATACCAAATTTCATTCCAATCCGTTCGGTAGTTTTGAAGAAATCGTGATTTAATAACTTTGATCCTCCCCCCCCCACCTAAAATTTCGAATTTTTTCAAACCCTTCTTTAGTGAGCACTATGGCCCTAGAGGAAGCTACATACCAAATTGCATTTCAATCGGTTCGGTAGTTTTTGAAAAATCGTTATGAGTGAGTCAGTGATTGAGTGAGTGAGTGAGTGAGTATAGATATCAAAACAGTATGCAATAATGTGAAATGTACTCATAGGTACATAAATACCCCTTAAAACCTGTTGTTCGTTCGAGAGTTATAAGTTAAAAACAGGCTGAAAACGGTATTTTTTGCTTTTATCGGTACACGGCTAATAATTACGCAGTCCTAAAAGGAATACATAGATAGATTGGGCGAGACTGTGCTTTTTGGCCGCGGAACTCGGATCTAAATTCGCTTCTTTTTTATTTTTAATTGCAAGTAATGGTAAGGAACAATATTTACCCGATATACCTTTTATTTATTTCACATCTACAAGCCTCGCAGATATCAGCTACTTACGTCATATATTTATTATAGTGAAATCAAGCCAATGTAACCCCGTGTATGTAACATCCTATTACTGTACTTTAAATGAGCAATTCTTGTATCTTTGTACCTGTCGCGGATCTCGAAAACGGCTCTAACGAATTCAAAGACATTTTGTATTTAGTTGTAGTTTTGATTTTTAAGTACACCCATAAGTTGTATATCGTGTAAAAACGCAATTTTTTGTAGAAAATCTAATTTAAAAGTTGAAAAATTTTAACATGGGGTCTTATGGGTTACCATGTTGGTTACAAAATAACAAGGAAATAGTAAATAAAGCGATCAAAACAGCTTCTTATAAACAAGCCTATTTATTCTGTTTTACCAGCTGTTCATTGAATAGTTTTTAATCTATAAATTAATAGGCAAGCACAAAACTTGTCGTCCTTTTTTCTCAGCTTGTGTGCATCGTAGGAGAAATTCGCGCATACCGTTAGAAAGATAGTGTCCTGTAGATGAGCAGAATCCCATTATAATTTACATCGGTCCTCAGGGATACGCCCCAGTGGCCCTCAAAGTTTCAATGTTAATCTTATGGAAGGTCAATCTTAAGGAAGAAGAAGAAAGATTTCTTTTGATTTTATCAGGGGCACAAAAAACAGCTGTTCGTATGAAAAGCTTAAAACAGCTGATTTTGATCAACAGCTGATTTTGATCAACAACTGATTTTGATCAAAAACTGAATATAATTTTAGGTTAGGTAAATCAAGCAATAGCGAAGCATTGCCGGGTCCACTAGTTACTGTTAAAAAACAAGCTAATTTATACTGTTTTAGCACGTTGGAATTAGAATAAATTGGGCCTGATTTAACAATTTATTTTGTCAAAAAAAAAGGTAAACTTGGCAAAGATTGATAAATTCGAATAGTCAATTTTGTAATATAGGCCTGGCTCATTTCTGAAACATAGTATTGAGGTTATGTTAATCCTGCAATATTTTTTTCTACATTTAGGCCTGGTTTCAAAATTTTAGTTGACAGAAGATAGTAGGACTAGGACTAAAATCGTAATGAAAGCCTCTCAAGTTTCTAAGCATGAATTTGAGGGTATAATTAATCTTGTATTACTGTTAATATATTTAAGCCTGGTTTCATAATTTTACAAACCTATGTACAAACGAGCCAAAGATTAACGAGATTCTTTAGTGAATTTTCCAACTGCGAGCGAAGCGAAGCAACCATCTGAGGCCGAAGGCCGAGGCGGGGTTGGGACGCGAAGCGTCCATGGGCAGAGCCCCTAGTTATCATAAAAGCTGTAATTCTTCAAATTGGTACTAGTTACGATAACATTTACTTGCAATAGTCTGTAAAAGGTTGTATTTAAATATCGTAATTATTTAGGAAATAATTATTGTACAATCTTATATTATACTAGAACACAAATAAAATTATGTTCACAAAGTGTATCCAATATTTAATTTGGTTTACAGTGTATTAAAAATATAATTTAATTCCATTGCTTGATAAAAATTTTAACGAGCTTAACAATAATGAAAAACGACAAATTTAGTGCATGGATTTTAAAAACTAAATCATGAATAGACGTTTAAATCGTTATATTTACGTTTATTTATTAAAGTAATTTAGGTATACAAGATATTAGATTGTTTTCTCTGCTTACCTGCTTTCTGAATAGGGGTGATTCTTCCAACATGGATTACAGCCAACAGAAAATTGCTTCGCTTCCAATATTGTTTTATCGATTTACTGATTTATTCGTAACCAGCAACGCTCAGGTCTATACTTAAACAAAACTCTAAATGAAAGTTAGAAATAGAAGTAATTGTTTCAAATTTTTAAATCAGCTGTTAACGGAAATATCCGAGCAAACAGTTAATTGCTGCACCAACACTAAACATATTAAATCATTATTTATTATTTCACTCCCTTTTCTATATAATAAAGTTGGAATGGAGCATACTGTCGCTTCCTTGAAGATAGTTTGACGACCCTTCTGCGGACGTGAAACGATAATCGTTCTTTTGCACGCTTGACGAGTATCAAACTCTTCTCTCATGCATAACATGGTCAACGTCCCTTGTGCGGATTGCCTAAGGTATAATACATGGTATTGAATTATAAATATAAATCAATCACATTGCAGAATGATACACACACAAACTTTGTTTTAATATACTTTGTAAATAAAATTTTACTAA
>JAGFPH010006500.1:14380-26428 GCA_018207615.1 Philaenus spumarius | reverse complement strand
TGAATGATTAAAAATCATTATGCACTTCCACGAAAGCAGCTGGATTAGTTTGTTTGTTATTATAAACAGCTGTTTTGTACAAAAATGGTTTTTAAATTATTATTATTATAAACATTATTATTATTATTACTATAATCATTATTATTTTTACATTCATGAAAGCAACTGGATTAGTTTGTTTCTTATTATAAACAGCTGTTTTGTATAGAAATTGTTTTAAAATTCGTTCCATGTTAATCTTGTGGGGAAAACCCGACCTTTGAGATTAGCTCACGCCCTCTACTTATATAAAGCTAGACGGTAACACTGATTCACTGACATTAATTATTAGGCACTTGCCGTAATCGGACCCCCCTCAACTTACTTGATTTAAAGCTCTCGACGAGAAACTTTTGGGAAAATTTCCATAGTTTAACATTTTTTAATTTTGGAAACACATTTTGGGCGGGAAATTTTTTTCATTTTTTCACTTTGAGCGCGTTTTGTAAGAAAACGGTAAGAGATGATAGCAAAAAATGTTGAATACAAAAGTTGTAGGAAATTAAATTTCAAACTAGAGATTTTCCGTCAGATTCAAGATCCAATCATCCATTTAGCCACTATTCATCCGAGAAGGGAGGCTCCGCCCAACGTCTTTAAAGCTATACGAACGTACCCCCCTCGACCTAATATTTGAATTAAAGCTCTCGACGAGAAACTTTCAGAGAAATTGCTAAAAGTTAACATTTTAAATTTTGAAAGCACCTTTTGGGCGGGAAAGATTTTTTCAATTTTTTCATTTTTCCACTTTCATCGCGTTTTGTAACAAAACGGTAAGAGATAAAACAAAATGTCAAATACAAAAGTCGTAGAAAATTTAATTTCAAACAATAGATTTCCTTAAGATTCAAGATCCAATCATTCGCTCAACCGCTATTCACCTGAGAAGGAGCTCCGGTACACAATCCTTCAAAATTTCCCATGTTAATCTTATGGAGATAATGTTTAATGAGTTTGAGTCAGCTGCCAAATAAAACAGCTGATTTATGCTCGATCACCTATGTACAAACGAGCCAAAGATTAACGAGATTCTTTAGCGAATTCTCCAACTGCGAACAAAGCGAAACAGCCATCTGAGGCCGAAGGCCGAGGCGGGGTTAGGACGCGAAGCCTCCAAGGGTAGAGCCCCTAGTTAAGGATAAGAATGTTTGACATCTAAAAAGTTATTGCGAAACTTCGAAATGAGACGATTTTTTTGACAACTGAAACATTAAATTTGGTCCAGAAATAAGGGAGGAGTTGTGTTCACAAAAAACTGCTTAACTTATTATATATAAGGACATAGTTATTTTTTTACATCAGTAATTTGTTTAAATTAGACCTATTTAGCCATGCACCTCCGTTCTCCATCACTCGCTTTTGAGCATTTTCCAACTTATTAGTTTTTCTTTGACATTTATAAGTTTTTAAATTTGTTTATAAATTCGTTCCTTAATATTTTCTCATGAATCTATAACGTGAGTACTTTCAGATTTCTCACTATGATTCCATGTCTTCATTTGTTGCACCGGTGAAAAAATAACTTCATAACATCTTTCATTTCCTTTGAAATTTTGTCATATTTCAGTAAATAAGAGCATAATTAGAATTTTTCTTTTCGTGTTTGTAAGATATTTTTCTGTTTGAAATGCATCAACAAACATGATTTTAAGACATCCAGACAACTGAATAATATATTATGTGTGATACATTTAAAAGACTACAGTTATGAAAATGAAAAATACTTACAAAATATAAATACCGAGTTTAACGTTTGTATATATTTAGTAACAACTAGTTGAATTTCCAAAAACGAAATCGCTGTCGGGTCAAGCACTGCAGATATAACTCAAATTGTTTTAACCACGAGAAAACCGTTGACATTGGAGGTTGCACAATTGTTAATTAGAATTCAAAATTAACGTCATGTAGGATGTAAATACTTAAATAGTAAATTCATTAAACTTAATAATTTACTTAAATCCTATTACTTTAAATGAGCAATTCTTGTATCTATCTTTGTACCTGTCGCGGATCTCGAAAACGGCTCTAACGAATTCAAAAAATTTTGTATTTAGGTATAGTTTTGATTTTTAAGCAAACCCATATAGTTGTATTTCGTGTAAAAACGCAATTTTTTAGAAAATCTAATTTAAAAGTTAAAAATGTTTAACATATGGTCTTATGGGTTGCCATGTTGGTTACAAAATAACAACGAAATAGTAAATAAAGCGATCAAAACAGCTGTTTATAAACAAGCCAATTTATACTGTTTATCAGCTGTTCATTGGATAGTTTTTAATTACTGTTAAAAAACAAGCTAATTTATACTTTTTCAACACGTTGGAATTAGACTAAATTGGGCCTGATTTAATAATTTATTTTGTCAAAAAAAAGGTAAACTTGGCAAAGATGGATAAATTCGAATGGTCAATTTTGTAATATAGGCCTGACAAATTTCTGAAGTATTGAGGTTATGTTAATCCTGCAATAATTTTTACTATATTTTTAGGCCTGGTTTCAAAACTTTAGTTGACAGAAGATATTAGAACTAGGACTAAAATCGTAATGAAACCCTCTCACGTTTCTAAAGCATGTATTTGAGGTTGTAATTAATCTTGTAATTACTGTTAATATATTTAAGCCTGGTTTCATAATTTTACAAACCTATGTACAAACGAGAAAAAGATTAACGAGATTCTTTAGTGAATTTTTCATCTGCGAGCGAAGCGAAGCAGCCATTTGAGGCAGAAGGCCGAGGCGGGGTTGGGACGCGAAGCGTGCAGGAGCAGAGCCCCTAGTAAAATAGTAAATTACAAACATTGTATTAAATTCTCTTTTCGATGACAGAATGTTTTTAAAAAATATACTATTAATTAATTCATATAGCGTACAGCGACGTGATTCCAGTAGTGAAATCTGATTATCTATTAAAAAAACACTTTTAAACTCCGTAGCGTAAAGCTGCTTTTATACGGTCCCAGCAACGAACTAATGTCATCGAAGGCGTACTACCTACTTCAACAAAACGGAAAGTTTTCATGTCCAGGTTTCCCATTACAAAACGTTATCAGACCAACTCTTACACCATATGGTTGGTCGCTTGCGTAGCTATGGCAACTTCGAACACCGTTGATCAGATTTGACTCAATTTAGCTGCCAATTTTCAACCGGATGTAAATCGGACGCGTTCTTGAATCAAGTGTTGATCAGTTGTCAAACACAGATTAAGTTTCTGCTGCGGAAACAACCGCCCCGAGGGTGAAAGGTGGAACATTCTGGCTATTAGTGTGTTCAATAATAATGTGTGCGAACTACTATATTAATAAGGTTTAAATTGAAAAGCTTAAAAGGAAGCGTAATACCTGTACAATGTACATTGTTTAAATATATTCCTTCGATATATGTAACCTCGTTTTTGTTGCTCATTGTTAACAACAATTTAAGTATTTCACGTATAACAGTTATAGTTTATACGGTACTAATTATAGATTTAATAGTGCTTTTCTGATTTCTAATTAATTTGAATTAAAATTGAAGTTCACCTCCAGTCATAAAAATGTATATTATCTATCACTGAAAAAACTCTAACCGTACTGCAAAGTTAAAATTAATGTTAACAGTTTTTCTGTCATGGTAACATTTATAATGCCATGAGTACTTTAGAGCTTGAAATATTTGCATTGCTGTAAGGTTTTTTAATTTTGAGTTTTACTGTAAACTCTAATGTAGTTAATGTTATAGTTAATTTAATATTCGTAAAGGCGACGATTGCAGTCACTAAATTAGTTAATGTAACTATAAAGTAAATCTAACGTAATATACATCTAATAAACGGTATCAGGAAACTGACACATACTTTCTCCCTCATTATAGAAACTTAATAAAAAAATACTATTACCAATTTATTGTGATTTTTTTATTTTTAACAGTCATTTTCCCATAAAAATCCATAAAATAATGGAAAAATCAACTTTTCTCAAAAACGGCTCGAACGATTTTGATTAAAATTTTACAGTTTATAGTACTTTAGGTCCCTAATAAACTGTAAAATTTTAATCAAAATCGTTAGAGCCGTTTTTGAGAAAAGTTAATTTTTCCGATATTGTATGGGTTTTTATGGGAAAATTACCCTTAAAAATAAAAAATTCACAAAAATGAAAAAAACGCCTGGAGATACCGTGGATTAGTATCTCCATACCAAATTTCATCAAAATCGGACGACTGGTTTAGGCTCTAGGTCTGATAACATCCACACAGACACACAGACACACGGACACACAGACACACAGACACACAGACACACATACAGACACACACACAGACATCACTCCGAAAACCACTTTTTTAGGTTCAGGGGGACCCAAAACGGATATTTCCACCAAAAACTCAAACTCGAAAATTTTGACGAATACAATACTTTCTCCATATACTATGGTATAGGGGGAGAAAGTAAAAAACGGAATGAAAACAATATCTTAATATGTTCACAAAGTTAGCTTACTTACAAGGCATAAAGGCGGTTATTTATGCAGTGAACTGGGTTACATCCGCTGTACAGTGTACATTCTTTAGACGGTAGCCTTTTCCTGTCCCTGTTTTAGAGTTACCCTGTCCACAATTACAGTTTCTCACGTTTTTACGAAATTCGAATACAGTTTGTCTTCAGTACTCGGTAGCCTAACAAGTAACAACAAAGACCTCACCAAACAACTAAAGTGCTTCATTGTCGATCTTCTTGTTTTTTCGACATACGAGTATATGATGATGTAGAATCTTTGTTGACGTCATGGGGATTTCAAAATCATATTACAATTTTTAAAGGTAAGTTCAGGTATATACATAAGTTAATACAGTATTATAATTAGATGCAGTAATTTTAAAAACTACCATAATAAATACGGTATGTATTCAATATTAAAATTTCATTACAGATTATGGGAGGTTGCCTGAAGTTATACATAACTTTGTCATACTATTTTCCAGATATATAAATAATATATTTTCTAGGCCTATATATTTTAAATTATTGTTTTAATAATCATTCTGGTAAATATTTAATATTTTGGAACATTAATTTCTTGCATATTTTTTTTGTATTTTGTAGTAAACACATTTTTAGGCTATAGGTTAAAAATTATTAAATTTGTATGTTCATTTTTTATTTTTTAACCTCATTTTTTTAATTGTGCACAGTTAATAGCCTGGTCTTAATGTTTTATTACCTAACTTCCATTTAACTGATTTAACATTACTACATACAACTACAGACAATTTATTCATATTATATCTTTTCAAGTAAAAATATAAGGCTCAAAGAAAGAAAATTAACAACCTAGCGTAATTGTTAATTTATATACGTCAGGCATTTCGCTAAACTATTTATTAATAACAACTACATCTTACAACAAATTAAGGATTTGTTTAAAAAAATATTCTATAAGATTCAGTTTAGTTGTTTAGCTGTTTAAAAATGTGTGAACGAATTTTTAAAATGTAGGAGTGGTTTTTAAGAAGTACTTTTCCATTAAAGCCTCAGTTAGACTCACAATGGCATCAGTCAATTAACATGAATTGTTTTAGGAATTTTTACATTTGAAATGACATTTATTTTATTGTTTTGTAAATATTTTTATGTTCTCCAAAAACTTAACAATAGCATATACAAATATTTGGATAATGAATTTTGGTTACTTTTATCAGAACTAATTATTTTGATATTTGAAATAATTTATGTATTTAAAATAATTTACGATGTTTACGAGTATTGATCAACACTTGTTAACGAATTATTAAAACTAAGAATGTTTTTTATTAACAAAAAAGTTACTGGAAACTAGCTTAACTACATACTACTTAAGATATTAAATATCCATCTTCAGTGGGAAATGTCGCAGTAATTAATTAAATTAAAAGTAATGAACTCGTTATCAAATACGGTATCATTAAACATAGAATTTAGGTTAACATTTTTTAAAGTTGTAATTTAAAGCTTGAATTCTTTATTTTAAGATACAGTAAAAATGTTATGTCCCTAACTATGTAAATAACTACATACATTAATAACTATGTATATTATATAATATATTTTATAGTTATCTTACACTTAATTTTTATTTTTTCCAGAACTCTTACTATGATGCTCCTCTAACTGAAGGACCTCGACAGTTAGTACGCAGGGGAAAGCTTGTCGACAAATTTCGAAATAAAATATCGGAGTTAAGAAAAGCTGTTTCTGTTGTGACAAAAATAACTATAGTTACAATAAACAAACTATATAGTAATTACAATCTTAACTAGTGTTATAACTGTATTAGTATGAAGTTCACTACTACATCAACTAACCTTGCAAGGATGTTAGTTATACTGAAACACACAGAGCAATTACTCTTATGATTACAATAACTAATATGAGTGTAATATTTTGTAGATGTATTGCTAATTTTATTATTTTTGTGACAATAACAACTAACTTACCAGTAAAGGAACACTACAATATTAAACACTCTACCTAATGTTATAACTACATTAGTTTATATTCACTACTACATTAACTAGCCTTGCGACATAGTTAGTAGTGTCTTAATGTCATAGAAACATTAGGCTTACTGTTGAACTTACATTTGCTACTAAGTTAATAACATTGCTATAACATCAAGAGATCAACAGTAGCTTACTTTAACAGTAAAGCTAACTACACCCTGCTGACCCGTAAAGAAATATTTCTTTTACCGCAACATTAATTGTGTTGCTGCAAGGATAGAGTTTTTTTCAGTGTATATACCGTGTGTCCCACGAAGAGGTCCCTATTTTTAAATTGATATGACAGACGTATAGAGCGCGCTACAGACTTGAAATTCTACAGTCGTGACTAACACATATTTAAAAGAAATACCCCTGAGTATCAGTTAATTCTGACTGATCCAAACAAAATGGCGGAAAAACAAAAAAACAAAAAAATCAGCAATCGTATTTTAAGGGTAAACCTACTTTTATTTAGAACAGCTACAGCTGTTTAGACTATTTTAAATCTATCAGCTGACTGCGTGTATCCACAACAATGAACATATTTGGTAATAAACATTGGCATTTTTTTTTTTGTTATTAAGTTGCATTGTAAAGTGTCTTATGTACCATGCCGTTTTCAACTGAGCAAAAAGTGAGATGTTGTTCCTGGGCTATTGCCTTTGAAAATGATTATGAAGCACTAAGGTGTTTTAGGGAAAGGTACCCAGGTGTAGTTCCATCGTCAAGGAAATCTATTCGTAAGTGGAAGACTATCCTACTAGAAACGGGGTCAATAAAAAAAAAAATACCATAGATCCTCCAACATAGAGAATGAAGAAATCGTATGTGCTGCTTTCATCGAATCTCCAAATACGCCTAATTCAGTAAGAAAGGTGGAATCTGCTACAGGGATAACGAAAAGGTAGGCCTACTATTTCTTTGATATCCCGCCATTTTGTCCTAATGTGTCAGAATTAACTGATACTCAGGTGTATTTCTTTTACATATGTGTATGTTAGGACTGTTGAGTTTCAGGTTTGTAGAGTGTTCGGTGCATCTAATATATTAATTCAAAAATAGGGACCTCTTCGTGGGACACCCGGTATATAAAAACGAAATACCACTCACTCATCACGATTTCTCAAAAATTACCGAACGGATTGAAATGAAATTTGGTATGTAGCTTCCTCTAGGGCCATAGGTGCTCACTAAGAAAGGGTTTGAAAAAATTCGAAATTTTAGGGGGGTTTGGGGGGATCAAAGTTATTAAAAAACGATTTCTTTAAAACTACCGAACGGATTGGAATGAAATTTGGTATGTAGCTTCCTCTAGGGCCATAGGTGTTCACTAAAAAAGGATTTTAAAAAATTGGAAATTTTATGGGGATTTGGGGGGTAAATATTACTAAATCACGATTTCTCCAAAATTACCGAACAGATTGGAATGAAATTTAATATGTAGCTTCCACTAGGGCCATAGGCGCTCCCTAAGAAAGGGTTTCAAAAAATTCGAAATTTTAGGGGGGTTTGGGTGGATCAATGTTATTAAATCACGATTTCTTCAAAACTAAGGAACGGATTGGAATGAAATTTGGTATGTAGCTTCCTCTAGGGCCACAGGTGCTCACTAAGAAAGGGTATGAAAAATTTCGAAATTTTAGGAGTTGTTGGGGGGGGGGGGGGATCAAAGTTACTAAAATCATAATTTCAGATCTTTTATTATTATCACAATAGTGCTTTTATTATTTAAGATCTATATATATATAAGCCAAATACCACTCACTGACTGAACACTTAAAAAGAATACAATTACGTTGTACGTAATACCAACCAACTAGGCAACGTCGTACGGGTCAGCTAGTTTAAGTATATTTATAAAAGGGTGGATCACGAAGTTATGCAGAAACTTTGGGAGCTCATTCTACATGTAAAAGTAAAGAAAAAAAGTTATATAAATATAGGTCCGGAAATGCTTCGTTTTCCATATATTCGCCATTTTGCTTTTTTTACAAAATAATTCATATGTAGAGAAATGTTCGACTGATTGAATTCAAACTTTTCATGAAGTTTAACCTAGCGATCTATCCCAAGAAAAACAAGCGATTACATCCAATCATGTGTTTCAAAATGGCGGCTGTTTGAAAATTTCTAACCTAAATTACTCAAAAACCGTACATTTTAACAAAAAATGTCAAGACACCTTTTTTGTAACCCTTTTGATTCCTTGTCGGATGGTGTAACTGTCAAAACAATATTGGCGCGAAGTACTGATTCAAGGTATTTTTTCCAACATGTTAGCCCACGGATTGGGGAATTTTATCAATGAATTAAGTAGATACAATACCTGCTTTTTTGTCTTATATCCTATTATAAAATCACTTGGTGATTACCGCGGTTTCGGGTAACCTAAGTACCCATCTTCAGATTACAGAAAAAATAAATAAATTCCTTCGTTAGGTCGTCAAATACATTCAAGTCATTACACAATCGGACGAAGGATAATAGCTAAGTTAAAGATAATAATAGCATATATTTATATACAATATTGTTGTGTTTACGGTGTTGGTATATAGGACGCCGCCGGGTTGAACAAACAAATTATTACACATAACTTAACTATTATCCTTCATCCGATTGTTTTGACTGTGAGACCATCCGATAGGGAATCAAAAGGGCTACAAAAACACGTGTGAATACGCGATCAAGAGAAGGGTGCACTGTGGCAAACAGATTGTGATAGATGTTCAATTAGCATAATTAATAGATTTTAACAATACCAGGTCAGTCAAATGTAGATCCTGAAGAAGTGAAAAAAACTAATCGTAGTGCTTTAGGTTAGATCTGTTACATCTCATTTCTTTCAAAGTCCTTGGGCAATAATCTGACTTAATATACTTACTGATAATATTATTCTTTTAAAATTGGTTTTTCATCGTATAATAAATTCATCTATTAAGTTTGGGATATGTTTTGCATTTCTAATTCCGTTCGCGAAAAGATTCCGTTTTATTTAAAGCGTCTGCTTTATATGAAATTAAAATAACGCTTACAAATAATCTTAAAATTATTACGTTACTCCCTTTAGTCATTTTACTTACTTGATCCTTTGTAAATTTATGTTTTGTTGTAATTAAAAAGGCACGCTATATAATACAATTTCCTTCTAGACATAGTCAGGTATTATTTTCTTAATCGCAGTACAAAGCCTATCGAAAGATTCAGTAGTTATGTAGGTTAAGGCATTTCCTAATCGATTAAAAATAGGAAATATGTTTGTGTACATTGTATAGACATATTTTAATTTATTATTTTAATGTTTCTCGTTAAAAAATATTGGTTAAAATACTGATAAGGAAGAAAATGTTCAGAAAATTTAATATAAACAACCTTGTTTTTTTTTCTTTACAATAGTTCGTATTTGCTTTCAATGATTTTTGTTTTCATTTCTGAGGAAATGTTCATTATATTGATGATCTACAGAAAGTTAAAAGAGAAAATCTATTCATATTATTCACATTTTATTATTTAAACTTTAAAAAGTCTGATTTGTTTAGAATGGAAGAGAGAAAGGCGATAATCCAACATGGCTCCAAAATCAACAGCTGCAGTAAAACTTGAAAAGCTTCAATGTCCACCGTATGTGCTAATGCTTTGGGATAACGTTGGGAAAAGCAACAAATGAATGTTAACTTAAGATATTTATTTGAGAGACTAAAAACTAATATAAAGGCAAAATATAGAATGAAGAAATTATTGGAAGACTTCAAAAATACAACATTTTCTGAATGGCTTACATTCAAACAGAAATATTAATATAACTTCTGGTTATTGATGCAGGTACTGTCAAGTTTTACAAAAATATAAGAGGAGAACAAATACAATATTTACCAGTATGATAATTATAAGTACAGCCTATTTTAGGAAATTAATCTTATTAATTTAAAGATTTATTTAGTAATTAACGTTTTGCCAAGACTCCTTGAATATCTGAATGTCTCCTTGATTTTAAAGAAGACCACGAATAGTTTTGTTGTTGACCAAAAACAGAAAGGACACGAATCAGCCAAAAATGCAAATGTTTGTGTAACGTGGACAAACTGATAAGAAACGTTAGATTGATTCAATTTATTTAGTAGGACAAGTCAAAGTTGTATACTGTATACCTCAAAAAATATAAAAGTAATAATTCCAATTTATGTGAAACAAATTAATTGTAAAATTTTCACAAACCTATTACTCTTCAGAAATGTTAAATTAAACTAAAGTTTTAAGGGTTTGATATTGTACATACTTTATTCAAAACTTTTGCTTGTAGAAGGAAGTATTTTATTTCTCTTGAACTTTTAACTTTATGCCAGACAATGACGGAAAGAGGGCAGCATATGAGGCCGGTAAATCGTCAGTAAATAACTAAGTTCACCCCCAAAATATATATTTTTTTAAATAATTTATGTCATATATTATTTTATACCTTACTGATATAAGTTTATGTGTATGTGTTATAAAATAATATAATAACATTTATTTATAATAGTACAAGGTTCTAAAGAATTTTGATCTACCATTCAATCTACTATGATTGAATATTCAAGAATCGAAATGAATATTAAATTAAATTTAATAACTAATCAATTTAACAATAATTATTAATTTTTGGGATGTGTAGTAAAAATTCAAAGAGAAACACATAACATGAAACATACGTAAATGTATCGATTTATTTAAGTTTCTCTGTAAAGAATCTGGTCATTTGTTTTCTCCTAGAAGCGTTATTCGTCTTTGTCATGCGTACTACTAACTCCACACTGTCGAAAGACAGATAAAACGTTTATACATTTACAAGAAATGTAGTAATAATCTATTGATGTAGAGGTGGACATATTGGGTATGTAAACCCCTCAGTGAATATAAATTAAAATACAAATTGAACGTTAAAAATTATTCAGAAATTGATGCTTCTCAAAATAAAATAACATTCGTATCTAGTTTTAAGGGGACAATCAACCTATTTGTGTATTTCATTTACACAAATTTGCAGTTTTACATTTTTGTCTTCAACCCTACAAAGTTAATAGGACGTACCATCTTCTTTAAATTTAAAACAAAATAAACGGTACCAGGAACTGGCACATACTTTCTCACAAATACATTTAAATTACTAAACAGATTCACTGTGACTTGTAGGGTGGTGTAGGAGAGTTTTTTCATTAAAGTTGGAGATTAACTAATAAATATTATTAATATTATTATTATCTAGAGAGAAAACTGTTCGATCGATTTCGAAAAAATTTGCACCAAACACGTCAATTAGGTCTTCATAGATGCACGTAAAATGGTTTTGATAATTTTTTTAAAACAACCCGCATTATGGCCAAAAAAACCCCCAAAAACAGTTATTATTATTAGCTGAACGAGAATATTTAGAAAGATGCGGGTTTCTGTATATGGTAGGGCACATTAAAGGCTACAAATAAGTCAAATTTTATCAAAATCGTTAGAGCCGTTTTTTTATAAAAAAATAAT
>JAGFPH010006499.1:57239-67924 GCA_018207615.1 Philaenus spumarius | reverse complement strand
CATATATGAATAAGATGTCCCCTTTTAGTGATTTCACCTGCTGCAAAATACATACCTGCATTATCGAATTTTTTCCAGACAAACCATTGCTAGGACGAATAAATACATATGACCTTTTTTGTTGAAAAATACCTCCCCTACACGGTGGTATTTTTTATTTTCCTCTATCTTCATCCCAGCTCGAAATATTAAGGATAATCGAAAAAAAAAATGATAATCAATTTTTTTTTCGACTTTGGGAAATCGATAGACTGGTAAACTTTTTTTTATGTTAATCTACATACTTTAATGTACTTATAAAAAAAAATTCAGCCGTATTGCTAATTACTGGTAGTTGTAACCTATACCGACTGGGCTATTATGGTTTTAACATAATAAAATTAGGTTACAACGTGTGGTATATTTTGTTTTTTTAACAAGGAGGAGAAATTAATTACATTTAAAACATTGAAATAGTATTATAAATTTAGCTTACAACGTGGGGCATCTTTTGTAGGGCAATAAATTTAAATAGTATTATAAATTTGGCACACAACGTGCTGGCTTTTGTTAAATAAGCAATCAAAAATTGTAATAGGAACAATTAGTAATATATAACTATATTAAGAAACTTATTTAAATATTGAAATTTATCAAATTAAATTTTAAAATAATGGCAGAACAAAATGTATATAATTTGAGAGACCAGCCTAAGGAGTCAAAGAAGAAATTAGAGGCTGATTCTAAAGGTAAAACTTACTAGACAAAATGCAAGTGAATCAACAGGGGAAATGGTGAATATAGTGGCGGTACAAGAAGTTAGGCAAAAGGAAACAGTTAATGTAGATATTCCTACAGATAGTGATTTATTAAGGCAAGAAAGTAGTGATGATAGGATGTTTCTAATGTTAAACCAGATGATGAACCAAATGAAGGAATTAAAAACTGAACTATACACTAATTCTGATCAATTAAATTTAAAATTACAGAAATTAAACACAGAATTAAATACTGAACTAAACACTAATTCCAATCAATTGAATTTAAAATTACAGAAATTAAATACTGAACTAAACACTAATTCCAATCAAAATTCTGATCAATTAAATTTAAAATTGAATGAACTAAACACAGTGGTTAGTGTTAGTTAGGTTTGATGAAAAAATAGAAAATAAACTGGTTGAATTTAAAGATCAGATTTTAATAAAATACAGCCAATTAGAACAAAATGTAAGGGATAATTGTAAAATTGGGGTACGCAAAGTAAATCCCATTTGATTAACATTGCACTATGATTTTGTCGCACACGTGCGGCAAACACCTACTTTGGGTTCTGTTAGTAGTAGTGTGACAAGAACTACTTTTCATAATAAGCGTAGGAAAAATATTTTATATACACTTTTATTTTGGTAAAATTGCATCAGTATACTACAACTAAATAGGAAATAATTGGTTCTAAACGGCTGATAACCTAATTGACTTTCAAATAAATAACTTATTTACTTTACTCAACTGTCAACAGATGATTTAGGTTATGTTATTGTTGATGTGTTTTAGGTCTGATTTGTTGCTGTGTATGTTGGTGTGTAATTGAACTATGACGTTTTGATTAGGCTTTTTATTTTTGTCATCCCTGATAATAAATGAAAGTAATATTGTTAAGATAGTGGAGATGGTAATATTGGTAATCGTCTGTTCAAAGCTGTATCGTATAGTGTTTACAATAGGTACCGTTGATAAACACAGGGAAATTAGTATAGCTGTTGTGGGTTCAGAGTGACGTCACTGGCGCTTGAGTTTACTGCGCATCCTACTCATGACCCCTACCGTGTATTCTAGTATCCGTGGGTGCAACTATACCTCACCCTACCAGTGACGACTGCAACGGCAGAAAGAATCTTTTAAAAATTAAAGCTTTTCAAGCTTATTTGAGAAGTACTATGAGTCAATCAAGGCTTAGTGATTTGGCATCCTCCAGTGGCGGCTGGTGAGTTATTAATTTGGTGGTTGCAATTATGTGGAGAGAATTTTCGGGGGGTATGGAATATGAACGCAATTTAACACATTATTTTAGATGATGAATTACACGTGGAATTATAAGTTTATGACTTAATTACAACAAATGTTAACTTAAATCCATTAAAATGGTTTGGTTACCATTATGAACAAGTGAAAAATTTGTAGCTTTCAGTTAAGGGTACTACTAGCCTATAATAAAATAGTAAATAAACTGAAAATAACAATTTAAATTATGCATGAATAAACATAGAAATCAGGTACATTATATGTTTCAATATCACTCACTTAAAAAGAAAGTCCATCCATCTGTTCTTCAGATGGGCAAACTTAACAGAATTTTAATTTTATAATAAACATAACATTAACATAATTGAATTTATGAACTCGCCCCATATCCTATTTAGGAACTTGGCCTATCATTTTTTGTTCAAAAGCTATTATTTGATTTGTATAGATGTTTGAAAATAGATTTGGGATAGTGGGTTCAAACATTTTGGAAATAGGTTGTGGCCTATCATTAAAACTATAATTAAATCACGAATGGCACGAATATTAATTATGAAAAGAATATTAACAGCTTTTGTTTGGCGTCTAATCAACACTACACTTTCTGTCTAGGCCCACTCAAATTGCTGCAAGTTATGAAGAATAATGTAAAAAGAACTATTGTAATGGATTTAACTATGTAGGCCTACCGTACTATACTACTTTACTCTTTACTCACTCCGCATTCTCCGCATTACTAGTATAATCCAGACACACACACACTAAAATATATTAACACAATCTAAAACAAATAAACACCAAACACAGCTAGCAAAAATACGAGAACAACACATAACCTCAAAACGTCTTGTATTATTCACTAAACAAAACATGAAATATGACAGAACAAAAAGGCATTCTGATTGGCTAAAACCTAGCGCCCCGGTGGCGGGTTGTAGAACTTTTGTGCACCTGATGGCTTTATGTCATTTATGTGAGTTGTCATAGCAACGCATAAGTTCCAAACTCCCCACCAGTTTCAATGCTAATAACTGCGTAAGACTCTGGTTGTAGAAGCAGTGCGTTCGACTGCGTTCCCAGACGCTGCGCGCGAAGGTTGGGCTGATGTTCTTCTGCTTTTCAACCGTTTGGGGACATTCTTGGCCGTATAATTTTGGATTGAAATGAGGTTGATATTGATAATGCACTGATATTTAAAGAAATATTAATGTGATTAATTTTTTGTTTTATTTCTTGGGGGTTGTGCAATCACACAAGGAGCCGCCACTGGCATCCTCAGTATTGAACAACAGGAAACGCGAGAAATTAATGTAGATAAAATTGTGGAAGAGTTTATTCTTTTGAAAAACGCAGATTAGGCCAACTTCAATAACTTGGTGTATGTGGCTGTAAAACTATGATAAACTGTCTCTAATGACAGTATTTAAATTATTCAACAATTTTTTTTTTTAATATTAAGTGATCTAGTAATTGTGTAAATAGTTCTTCAATTAGCCTACCTAAATAACTTATAAACGATTACCATACAATGAACAAAATACTCAGTTTAAAGCATTGGCATTGTATAAACAAAGGACACGAGATAATCCGAAAATTATATACTAGAAAGTGACCAGTGCAGAATGGATTTTTGGTAAGTTCATATTCTTATATAAATTGGTAATAAGTGACATATTTACAGCCGTGAAAACACAATCACTTGGACTTTTCTAATAATACTAATTTATTTGTTAAAATAATAGTCTAATCTCATTAATACTATTTCTGCTACATTTAAGAGGAATACAAATCTTATTACTATACGTTTTTATGACGTAAATTAGTTAAAACCAATAAGAGTGTTTTAGACCAGTTTAAATCGTACTATTAACAATACATTTATTTCTTTGTATGAAATATAAATTATTTTAATTCTTGAATTTATTTTGATTAATATTTAACATATTCTGTAATAATTATCCCATATCTCAGTAGTAGGTTTTTGATTCGTCCTTGGAGCGCGAGTGAAAGGATAACGTATAAAAAAAATTTATATTTTATTTTATATCGGTCATCCTTTACGCTGAAAACTATTTATCATGGCGTTCGTGCAGTAAAGGAAATGTCGGGTCATATGCCTCGGTTAATGAATAAATTAACCCGTTCACCGTCAATACCAATGAATACAGAATAGTATTCTGTATTCATTGTCAATACTAATAATGGTTTTTAAGATATTGTAGGGGAAGGGGGTGGCGATGAACAAACTTGCGGGGGGGGCCCGCGGGTTCTTACCGCCGCCACTGCCCTAACCCCCTCCCTGGCTACGGCCTTGTGGCAGTGCATATATGTTAAAACTAAACTACCCTACTAGGTACACTCACTAAAAACATAACATGCTGTATTTGACAGTTAGTAAATACGCTACAGTACTGCCACCTTTTGGCCATCTTTGGAGACCTTGAGGTTTTTAACTATGCCAGCGAAGCATGGTGTACAGTTCTCGTACTGCGTCATTAAATTCTTCGCATGGGACATCTGCATAATTATGATTGTATACCAATTGTAAGCTTTGTTAAGGCTAAACATCCCAGGATTAGTTCCAAATTCTGCCACCACGGCGCAGCACCAAAATGGAGCCATTTTGTATTGGTGTTTATTGGTGGAATTTTCGTCCGATGATCATTTACAAAACTGATTTGTGAACGGAATAAGATTAGAATTCACGCCAATGAAGCTAAATTTTAATTAAGTTGCTGGTTTAAAAAATAATAATAAAATAATTGTGTTACAAAACGAAAAATGCAAATCGCAGGTAGTCATTTTGAAGACAATAATTTTTAATTAATTTTACACTTTTAATTTTTAAAATCGCCTAGCTGGTTTAGTCGGTATCGTTGTTTATACATTTACAGTAATGAGAACAAACGCGAGAGTGACACGAAGCAGGTGCAGTGCCGCTGTGACTCACTCGCGCCACCTATCCCCCCACCACGCGTCTCAGATGTTGCTTGTATACAGTTGCATGAAGGTTTCCCGCGTTTCCATCCATGTGCTCTCCCGCGATTCTTATTTGTTGTACTATCGCGTCGCCTTGTAATTATTGTTATTTCGTTTAACATTTGTTTTCTCAATGGATCGCCGAGGAACAACAAAATCTAAAAAGCAACTTCGGCTTTCAACGAAGGCTAACTATATCTTAGTTAGCCTAAAATATAGAAAAAAGGAGTGTAACGGGTGTTACTGAAAATGGATAGTGAAGTTGAACTTCATGTAAATGTTCTTAAAACTCTGTGAATTTTAAAACTGTAAAATTTTGAAAAAAATATGAGTTATTCCACAGTAAATGTATGTAATGGAACTGTAATTCAAATTGATATTGGCATTCAATTTTTTTAAACATAAAATTAAATCTTGTGTAACGGGTGTTACATTAAAATGTAACGGGTGTTACGCTTTTGCTAAAATTAATATTTTTAACATATATTATATAATAATAAGGTGTCAAATAACAACAAGAAGTATAATTGAGGTTTCTTTGATCACTATAAGAAATAAAAACTTATATTTCATAAAAAAACTTATTTTTAACAAATATATATACTTAATACATTACATGGATATAGTTCAGTACATTTTATACCATGCCTTAGGGCCTATTATGAATTAGACTTACTAAAGATCAGTCTTATATATGACCCTATCAAGAATTAATAGAATAGGCCTAAAACTTTAAATAAAAACAAAATAATCGCTAAATCAAATTCTAGAATTAACAATTTGGAACTTCATAAGCTCATTCATTTTTCAAAAATATCAACTGCTAGTGGAAACTCGTAAAGAATTGTAAAATGTCCTTTGGACTACTGTAGGTTGTTGTAATTTGCCAAAAATATTCTTAAATTTGTCATCTCTCAGAATATGATATTTAATATCCCAGCGAAATCTGAGATACTGATGATAATTGCGCTTCTTATTTTTCTCCCTACATTTTTTTACTCTGCTTTGGATCTTTTCAAGTTGTTCTTCTTTTGGTGTATTGTTCTCTTCTCTTATTTTTTTATCTCACTCTCTGGCTTTTTGCAAATGCTGCTGACACTTTACAACGTCACTCATCATTTTATCGTGAGAAAAAAATTTATGAGGTGTAATAGTAATAGAATTAAAACTTTAAAGATAAATAAAATCATTTGATACGGCTAACATTCATTGCCCAGTAAATATGTTAAAAGATTTATTCTGGAATTACAAATAGGAAATTCACAGTATGAAATTTGAAGATGTTATCGTGTTCAATTTTATTTAAAATAACATATCATTCTTAACTTTTTAAGTGTTGCTACCAAAATTAATAAACTCTCAATAGAGCTATGTATTTAAATTCTACTTAAAATTAATATAAATATACTAAACACTGAATGTTTGTGAGTTGTGTTGAATTGTAACACCCGATACATTAAATTATGTAACACCCGTTACGCGAATTACTCATTAAATTATAAAACTAAAATTAAAATAATAATACCAAAACATTAGGGAAACAAAACCTCTTACTTTTACAGTAAAAGTATTTTTTTAAGGTGTTTGTTCATTTTGTAATACTAACTTTTGTAAACAAAATGTAACGGGTGTCACATCACGTATTACTTAAGTTTAAAGGCAAATTACAAATGAAAGGACAATATATTATCTTAAATTATGGCATTAATAGTTAGAGAAGTCTTTCAGCTATCTTCTGTAGCAACTTCAATCACTAGATCAGCTGTTTCATATTTATTGCAGTGCTGCCAAGTTCACAGAAAAAACATTTCCGGAGGACTGCTGTTGATACTCACAGAACAAAGAACTTAAACTAATTACAAATATCAAAATTTGCTAAAAATGTTAAACATATTATTAAAGTAGAACTTTTCACCTTGACATGCAACATATTGAATTATATTATATTTTATTTTTATTTTTTACACCTCAGGCTTACTTTAAATAAATGGTATTTTGCACTATTCATTTTTTATTTATTTCTCGTTTTCATATATTCAAATATAAGTTTTATTTGAAACAAATAACTAACGTTATAGGGTAATATTATTCATACCCTGGTGTTATTGAATAATGTATGGCCAAAGAACCTGTATATAGGCCTACTTTCATAAATCCTTTAATTTGAACTACTGTATATTTTTCTATATTTATTCTAGATGTCTCTTTTCGACTTACAGAAAATACTTTTTAACAGATAACAAACACCTGTCGTAATCAGTAGTCTAGTCTAGTAAGTGTGTCCGGCCAGAGTATGAATGCGAGTAGTGAGATAGTTGACGAACGCTACAGTTGCAGGGCCGGGCAGAGCGGCTGGCTGGGCTGTGCTGGGGGGGGGGGGGGGGGGGGGATCGGAGCGTGAGAGAAATAATGATAATATCTTTAAAAAACGATTCCGATACGACCATTTGACCGAGTTAATATCTGAAAACGGCAAAATTCTTTTAAAATTTGTATTTACAAAATGACTACCTGCGATTTAAACAAAATATTACAGCAAAAAAAATCTGTATAAAACTTTTTTATAAATAAATTTAAAAAAAAAACATCACAATAGCATGAATGTTTTATTCATACCATTTACAAAATAACTTACAAAATTAAAATCGGATAATAATTACGGAAATTATTCGTAGTACAAATTTACCGCAGAGGTGCTGCCATCTATCGGGCCAAAAACACAACTTTTTCAGGGATGTTTAGCCTTAAGGATGTTTTAATAGATTGCTTTTATTATAACTGAGTTTTATTGTCGCACCTATTCTTTATAATAGATCTTGAGATATAATATTCATATTTTCATAGTAAAACTCTTCCTCAAACAAATTATTTCAATTATTAAAAACGATATATAGATGGATTTGTCTTAAGATAGTCTAAGAATGTGGTGACTTTACAGTTTTTTGTAAAATGTGTAGTTTTCTAGATATTGAATACTGAACATTTTCAACTGCCGCCATTTTTAAATGGACTGTTGTAGGAAAACAAAATGTTTAAGTAAAATGTAACCTATAGAGATCAATATCCGTACCCAGTTTCATGATTATAGCTAAAACGGTTTCTGAGATATTAAGGTAGGTCTATTTGTAAAAATCGCATACGGACTGACAGACAGAAAACAGTTCGAGATAGGACACAAGTTATACACAGTCTATTTGCTTGTTTTTAGCTGTCAAATAACTCTGTAAAGTTTCGGACGGTCGAAGCAGGACACCAAGTATTAGCACAATATATACAAAATAATACAGGTAAAAAGGCCAATGTCCAGTACTCAATTCAATAACGTTGAAGAAAAAGGGCCAATGTAATTTTTTTCAAGTAAAAAAACGGTTAACAAAACATTTAAAAACACCTTTAAAAAGAGCGTACTAAAAGTAAAATTTTTGTAAAACATTTTTAAGGTCTATTTAGGACTAGGAAAATGGCATAAAGAAAATAAAAATCGGACGACCTAAAACAAAATGGCGGCCTTAAAGGTGTTGAAATAAATCGACATAAAGTTGCTAATATCTCGAAAGGGAAGGGTTTTTAGAAAACATTTCAAGAGACAAAACAATGTTTATTTCAAAGTGCTTGACCTAACAAATAGCTTCCAAATCGATTTCGTAAATTTTAATTTAACTTCTCCATCTTAGAAAATTTTGTAAAAAATAAAATTTACGAAATCGATTTGAAAGCAATTTTACAGGTCAAACACTTTGAAATAAACATTTTTTGTCTATATTTTCTAAAAACTCTTCCTTATCGAGATATTAACAACTTTATGTCGATTTATTTCAACACGTTTAGGGCCGCCATTTTGTTTTGGGTAGTCCGATTTTTATTTTATTTATGTCATTTTTCTAGGCTTAAATATACCTTTAAAATTATGTATCACATGACCATACTTCTCATTTAAAAATTTTGAGCACACTTCTCATTTTTCCCCCTGAAATCCCCCATTTTTGGGGGACACTCAAAATTTCCGATAACGTCAAAAGATAGGCCTACTTTGGATTAAGTTAGTATCGTTCCCCAAAAGATATTTGTTTGTTTTAACAAGCAAAAAAATTAAAGGGGGGGCGGACTTTTTTTACACACAGTGTAGCTATTAAACTAAGCACAGGCACCGTACCAAAGGTATTTTAGTTTTATCAAGATCAGATAATCATTCCAAATTACAATAGGATAATAATAATAAAATAATTGTAAAAGTTTTGTTTGAGAACTCAAAGATTGCGTAAAAGTTTACGGTGTGTTCTATGTATTCAATTAAGATAACTTTATTTACCCGACTACGATGAATTCAAAGAAAAGTGATTTTATTACGAAATAACAGTTTTAACTTAACGAAATGTAAATCGTGCGATTAGGCCTACAAAGACTGTTGAATAGGTCCCGCGTCCACTGATAACTAATAAAGGTAAACGTTTCAAATAACGGAGATCAATTAAATATTATTGTTAACCGTTAACCCACGGGGAGTCGCTCAAATATATTTAATTAAAGTTTTTGGTGCCTCATTTTATCGCAATGTTCGATGTTTGCAATGAATACAGAAACTATAAGAAGCGCAATCCCCATGTTAAAAAATTCAGACCAGTTTTATTTGAATTTGACGAGGTTGCCACGGCGTTCACTAGGTAGCGGAAGCGCCACTGTCGCCGCCGTGCCTGTGCTAGAGAGAGAGACAGAGAATTTCACTCAGAGAGAATGAACGCGTTGGCCCAGCTGCTACTAGGGAAATACACAATTTCTCTCTTCCTTGTCCAAGGCAACGAGTTTCCATTTGTTTGTAAATATAATATTTTAAGTATGTATAATATAATTTGAATTTTTCCGGCTAATAAATTAATGTATAACTACCCATAAAACATTAATCACAACATTATTTTCAAAATGCAAATGAAAATTATCAGAATATTGGTAAACGTACTGTCAACATATTATAATAATAATTTTGAAAATACACCATCATACATGGGAATAAAACTTTAATAAATTGTTTTTCGTAATTAATAAAATATAATTTTAAAAACAAGTTATAAATTATCTCTTTAAAAAAGGTTTTTATTCTGTTGAAGAGTATTTACATTATTGATGAGTTATCTGAATCCTACTAATATTATAAATGTGAAAGTTTGTATGTTTGTTTGTTTGACTGACAATCACGCAAAAAGTACCGGATGGATTTGAATGAAATTTGGCACACATATAGATCATGACCTGGAATGAGACATAGGCTATAAATCATTTTGATTAAAGGTTTGAAACAACCCCTAAAACAATAAATATTTATTATTATACATCCATTAAGACTGGAAAGATGGAATTTGGTACATTTATTTCTTACAAGGTACATATAAAATGTAAACTATATTTGCATTTTACACTGTGCTGCTAAGGGGTGAAATTGTAATAACAGCCCCTGAAACGATACAAATTAATTATTATACTTCCCATAAAGCTAGAGAGCTGGAAATTGGTACATTCATTTCTTAAAAGATATTATTATATATAAAAAGTAAACCATATTTGTATTTTTCAGTATGCTGCTAAGGGGTGAAAATGTAACAACAACCCCTAAAACAATACGAAATAATTATTATACTTCCCATAAAGCTAGAGAACTGGAAATTGGTAAATTATTTCTTACAATACATTTATACAATGTGAACCATATT
>JAGFPH010006499.1:31461-57139 GCA_018207615.1 Philaenus spumarius | reverse complement strand
ACTTCCCATAAAGCTAGAGAGCTGGAAATTGGTACATTCATTTCTTACAAGATATATATAAAAGTAAACCATATTTGTATTTTTCAGTGTGCTGATAAGGGGTGAAAATGTATTTTAAATGCACAAGTATTTACAGGCATTCTTAACCAGTTCAAAACTATATATATAAAAAACCAAATACCACTCACTGACTGACTGACTCACTCATCACGATTTCTCAAAAACTACCGAACGGGTTGCAATAAAATTTGTTATGTAGCTTCCTCTAGGACCTAGGTGTTCGCTAAGAAAGGTTTTGCAAAAATTAGAAATTTTAGGGGGGTTTTGGGGGGGGGGGGGGTCAAAGTTACTAAAAAAAAAACAGCAAACGGATTGGAATGAAATTTGGTATGTAGCTTCCTCTAGAGCCCTAGGTGCTCCCTAAGAAAGGTTTCCACAAAATTCTAAATTTTAGGGTGGTTTGGATGGTCTAAGTTACTAAACATCTCCGTAAGAAACACATAGTGTGCTATATTTATTGATATGTTTTTGTTGCTAATATACATTTACCTTTGATTTGTCTATCCGTGCAAAGCCGCATCGGGGTGAAAATGTAATAACAACCCTTAAAACAATAAACATTAATTACTATGCAGCGAAACTTTGGACCGTGTGCGAAGCCACGGGTACAACAGCTAGTATTTAAATAAAACAAATAAAATTTGCTTTCACCACGTATTTTGTCGCAATTATTTATGGTACACTATGTAGTAAGAAATGAAACACCAACATATGAGTAAATTTTTTTAATAACTAAAATTTAAATGGCTCATCTGATTTCTTATAAAATTTAATTCCAATAAGGATTATAAATAAGTTCAATTTTCTGTAAAGTAGCATACACCATTACATTCCAACTATATTTTCATCAAAGAATAAATTTTTCTATGTTATAAGGTATACACTTCTATTAAGAATTAAATGATAAAACCTTTGTATATTTTGAAAACAAATTTCAAAAAATGTTTACTACTTTTTACGTAGGCCTAAGCCTAAAGTTGAACTTGTTTCTTCTGTTACTGAACATTTTTTGTTTCTTTAGCTAATAACTTTGAAAATTTTCCATCAATAAATTTTTTACCGGCACATATAAATTCTATTCTTTGTCATAATATAAAGAGCTATAGGTATTATTTGTCGATTTCTATACAGAATAATAAAGTAAAGTTAATACACTTAAATGTCATTGTATATAGTTTGCTAAGCCATGTTGATTGAATGGTAAACAATGTTTAGATTAAAATAAATATTAGTATCATACAACATTCTAAATCATTTTACCTTTAATCTTCGAGTGATTTATGAAAATCAAACTTTTTACTAACGGGGAAAAGCAGTTAAAATGTATTACTAAAGCTATGTAAGTAATTCAAAACCCGAGACAATAAATCGTCTGATAGTGTACTATAACGAGACTGTAGCCATGAGCCGTGGGAATATAGCGAGATTCTGGCGCGTACTTAATCGTATCTTTAACCTGCTGTAAAAACTAAACCACTTGAGAGTTAAACCACTATGTTGAGTTGGTTATACCTATTTCTGATCAAATAACTCTTAATTTTTGGACGCTCGGCTTTGCTGGGCATAAACACCATTTCATTTTAATCATTAGGATGAAGAACCAAAGCCACTAACTAAATGCAAAAGTGGATTGGTGAAGCAGATAAATCGTATTTCTCTGGTCTCTGATACTATACTATCGTCAGTTATAGGTAGTACCATTTAGGATGGCGCGTGGTTTGCGCAGAAGCAGTAATGCCCTTCTCCTTCCAACACCAGTCTTTGTCGTTTTGTAAGAAAAATACAGTCTGTGTCAAATCCATCGATTAGAGGGCGGCCGAGCAACTTTTAGTATTGGACGCGCTTTCAATTACAAGCTTCTGCACATTACTAGGATTATTTAAATAGGACAAATTTTATATATTTGTAATCTGCGTGATATGTTGCAACTAACAGTATAAATATCTTCCAGTTTAGTAAATGTTCGGAATTTATACAAAAACAAATACTTCGATTTTTTAAATCGGGACATGAAAAAGTAGTAAAGCGTAAACTTTTTTTATTTTTATGGTAGAAAGAAACTTCCAGCGGCAAAGTTGTAGACAATTAGTTGATCTACATATTTTATTTCAAACATTTTTCAGTCAGATGTTTGGTTTGTCCACAAAATCGCTTGCAAATAAGCGCAACCAATATTATCTGGTAATAGCCTAATGTAAACATATTTTTTTTTTTTTATATATATCTATAGCTAATTTATAATAATTAACTGAATTGAAGAGCGGGACAGTTAATAATTTAATGTAATGTAAATATATTGTTTTTTTTTTTATATATCTATACTAAATTCATAAGAAACTACTTGAAGAGTTGGACGGTAAATTATTTAATGTAATGTAAATATATACTATTTTTCCATTTACTTATATCTATAGTAAATTTATAATAAACTACTTTATAAGTTATAAAATAGCCTTTAATTTAAATCGTATTTTAAGCGTGTTTAGTACATGTTTCATTTAAAATGTCTCGATATCATAAAGTAAATACTGTAAGCCAACATAACTAGGGTTGACTGTACAATGCAACGCATAAACTTAGGAGGGGAAGTGTGGTGGGATAGTTACTCTGTCTCACTCGCACTACCCGCCCTACGCGCCATCCTATATGATTTTATCTATACCTTACCAACTTACCATATCAAACTCCCCGAATTTGAGCTAATGTCTGCGTTTTTGCTGGCCATTTGTTTGTTTGGTATCAATTACGCAGAGATAATAGTACCAAGAGGCATTGACGTAAGATACATTAGGCCTATTAAACATTTTTTATTGTAATTATTTGTAACAAAAATTTTATTTACAAAATAAAATTTCCATCTTTTATTTAATGGTCAAATCAAGACAATCTTTTATACTATTACTTATTTTAGAAAATCAATTTTATCTATTAAACTAAAAAATAATTTTTGACATCCTTCACCTATAGGCTAGTTTAATTATATTCTGTCCTTAATTAAAACATAGCGTTTTGACAGCCATACTGAAACTCGATTCATTCACATGCATTTTACACAAAAATAATTGAAATTTTTTCTTTATAACATAGAAATAAGATAGGGCCTATAGCCTATATTATCTGAATTTTATTTATAACTATTAAACTCATCACCAACAAAATGTATTTCCAACAGCGGGGTCGTTTCAAATGGAAAAATTAAAACTATTTATCTTTTAACTTAATATGTTTTATGTTATTTTCCTTCGAAAATCAATTTGGTCTATAGAACAAACCACAGTAAACATGTTTAATGTAATTTCAAGACGTATAAACAATACCAACTCATCGGGAAGGCCAAACAGTTTATCGTTTCGTACACGAAGGACTTAAATTGTTCTATCGTAATTGATACAATCCATACATCCTCAGAATAATTGAAAAGCCTGAATTGTAACACGTTGAAACGAAAATAAATATTATTTATAATTTTGAAAAGGTTTGGCTTTTACTAGTAGAACTTCAAAAGATATATTAGTTTCTTTATTTATAATAGGGTTGGGTAATGTCTTGCAGTTTACTGAAATAGTCCAGTGAATCTCCTTCAGTGAAAGGAACTATAGCAACGACTACATATCAATAGAATTCAGCCCAGGAAAGTAGGTATACAAGTTAGTTAATGCACTTAGTCGCTAGAAGCTCTCAGGGCGCGTTTTGCCGGCCGAGTGTGGGACAAGGATGGAAAGAGAAGGAGAGGCAGAGAGGTCCGACTGTCATGTGACCTTGAGCGCAGATTGTTGTGACAAGCTTTGGTAGCGTAGCCCCATACGTCAATGCCATTCATTTCCTACAATGTAATTGCAATGTACAGTACGATTTTTTTAACCGTGTCCTCGGCCACGATTGTACTAACCTGAATGATAACGTTAGAAATCGCTCTGTCTACTCTAGTTTTCTCCACGAAACAGCGAAAACAGAGCTTCAATAACACTGTCATTTAATACACTTAGCAGCGATGTAATAGTAGTTTACGCAACGATTGTATTATGAAGGCCTTTAAGTTTAAGCCACGAGTGAGATGTAAGTTGGAACACGAGCGAAGCGAGTGTTCTAAATATCTCACGAGTGGCTTAAAGGCTGAATACAATCGTTGCGTACACTACTTTATCTACGACCAAAAATATACAGGCTATTTGATGTTTGATGTTGATTGTAGATTTAATCATTGAATAAATAGACCAAAGCGATAGAGGTTTCTTATCTTGGGCCAATTCCTCAAAATACGCAATGAAAACATTCTCGGAAAACGAACTAACACCATTTCTAGTTTTCCACTCCATAAACTGGTTATAAACCTTTTCATAACGAAATTTAGATTTTTCTGGCAACAAATTGTTCAGAGCCGAATTTGCTTTTGTATTAATTTCCTCTGGAGTTAAACAAAATTCATCACTATCACTCATGTTTGCGGAATGCGTCAACTCACGTTTGAGGTTAGTTACAATAACACACTAACATCCGGAACGTATGGGTACAATCAGCTGATGTACGAATAGCGTTATTTTTATTACAACTCTACTTCCGTCAAATGACGAGCTCTCATTGGTCTAGAGCCTATTATGTAAAGTGACTCCTGTTAGGTAATGATATCATTACCTAATCGGGTTGGCTTTTGGTTTGTAATGTACCTCTTTCTGATGTTACTTGTAATAGCGTTATTGGTGTTTATTGCAATGGTCGTAGATAAAATTATGAAACTTTCACGGATACGCAGGTAAGAACCATACGATTCGTATGATGTAAAAGAAAATCAATTACAAAACCTATTTCACATTTTTAAAAACGATATTACAACAATGTACTTTAATAATGACATGACATTTTCACACCGCTGGAAAGTTTTTTATTTGTTGGTCAGAGACAAAGTGTTCGCGAGAAAGTTTTAGATAAAGGTCCAAATTAAATATTTTATTTGAAACATTTTTTCGTTTGACTTACGGTTTGCTCGGTACAGCGGTATAATGTGTGCGTTTCAATTAAAACTAAACCTGGCCGGGCCGTGCCGCCAGGCCGTGTTTTCCGTTGAACGAGTTCGTCCTCATTTTATAAACGTTATAAAATATTGTATATTATACATATCATGTTATCATTGATTATTATACACTGGTTCAGACTCATTCAAGTAGTTCTTATTTCAATAATTTTATTCGAATAATTATTCAATCATTTTTGTTTATTCGAAGTTTGTGGAACTTTACAATCCTTCCCCGCTACACCGCTAACCCACCGCGCGCTAGCCGAGCCGTGGGCACGGTTAAAAAATTCGTACTGTACTAAATAATGTTTTTTAAGTAATGTAAGTTTGTAAATATGGTTTTAGTATGTGGGGTGAAAGTTTATAGTGTAAATAATGCTAGTGTTGTAAAGTAAATAGCTGTTACATTTTGCAATGCAGTCCTGTTTTAAAAGTGGAGGGATCTAAATGTTCCTATAAAAACTGCAACAATACATCTGTGAGAAATCCAGACTTATCATTTTTCAGGTATGAAAATAAAGACAAAGAAAGGTATTAATAAATAAAGTTCTCTTTACTGTTGTGTTGTAATTGTACGAGAATTAAAGAAGTCGTAGGGAATTAATCAACATTAGGCTCAATGACTTTGTGAATTTTTAAAAAAATGTATTGACAGTTAATTTTTAATGGGAATATGTAAGGACGAGGGTAAAAAGAGGGTTATTAAACAGGGTGCTTCATAACTCTTGTCACATATTTTCTGGAATCGTTCCAGGGTACAAAGTAAACACCAAATCACTGTTAATTTGTCTAAAATCATTTCGATTGTCCTACTGTGACCAAAATGTTTTTTTTAAACCCTTAGTTAGGCGCACCCCTAGGACTAACGTCAGTAGGAGCTAGCGGCAAAATTCCCGCACTTTCATTTTCCAGAATTTCTGTCGCTATTTTGCAGCATTTAAAATTTGGAGGGTTCAATTTTGATTGTAAAACTCAGGTCGTAAGATGCCCAATGGTGGAACCCGCTCCCCCCCCCCCCCCCACGTGGATTTGAACCGGGTACATTTATGGTATTTTACGTTTCGATCGATTTTGGGCCAACGAAGCGAGCTATAAGGTCGTGTAAAAAAACAAAATGTGCAGAATAATATCCTACATTTATTTTGTTATATAATACTCTAAAAAAATTTCATTGTCGTAAGAAAAATATAAAAAAATAGTTACATCCGGTCAAAAAAAAGTGCTTGACACCCCAAAACGTGTTCTGAGGACCATGATCGGTGCTCATTTACCTCTCCTGAACTTAGGTCTCATCATAAGGGCCACTGCAATAGCTCATTTTTCCTATAGATATTAGCTAATAAAAAGTACAAAATGAAAAAGCTAATGAATGTTATTCTAGCTACGTTCTCTAGCTACGTAGAGAATGTACCATTTGGAAAATAAAAAAATCGCAACTGAACAATGTTGGCAACACAGAGCAAAGTTGTGTTAAGTCGTACTATCCTAAACAATAACAAGAAATTACGAAAAACTTACATTTAATTTTGGGACGCTAGTGAGGAAACCCCCAAAGTTCTTACAGCACAAAAGCACGCTAGCGGCAAGAGACCCGCACTGATGGGACCGTTCACTTCCGCAGCTGATGATTGGTTAAAATTAAGCAAGGGTGGCACATACCTACTCGAAAAAGGTCAGAAGAAAGATACCTGTAACATTGTTTGTCAACATTGAAGAGTTGCAGCTTTATTTCAGTTTTCCTGAGAATGTGGGTAAATCCCCGCCTAGCGACTAACTAAGGGTTAAATGCGTATCTAAAAAAAATACTTAATAAAATAATACCAAATTAATATCAACCCTTTGTATTAGTATTACCTAAATGTAAAAAAAGTTATGTTGACGTGACTTCAATATTTTCAAAATGGCGACCGTTTAAAACTTTCGAACGGAAATAACGAAAAAACTAGCGTTTTACCGAAAAAAATGTAAAGAATAACTTTGTTTTGCAAATTGAATTCCCTACCGATTAAGTTCATTTTTTTTAAATTGGGTAGAGAATAACGGACTTAAGGTATTTTTCGCCAGGCAGTGCACGCCCCACCTTTGGGGGCGATGTTCAGGATCGGACGGCAATGCAACAAAATAAACAATATTTTATTGCAATAATAAATTTAATCAAATCAGTTTCATTTATTTTGATACAGAAAGCTGTTGGTTTATACAAGTTTTTATTAAAATTATACTATTGGTAAGTACTTTTAAGAACTGTTTCAGTTACTACTGAACTCATAGGAGTCAGCTGATTTGAGTTTTGTCTGTCTTATTGTTTGTGATATATAGTCTAGTAACAATCGGCACCATCTAATTCTGTTTTTGTTGACTGTATTATTGTTCTAAAAAAGCATCAAACAATATTGTATCCATAATATTACCTTTAGAAACATTTTAGCATTAAGTTTTTCGTGTTTTAAACTGTGTTTGCTTTATTAATTAATTATGGAACAGCGTTAATAACACTGAGTATTGCCTCCATTTTACCTCCTAAGTGAATAGCTTCTGCCAATACAAATATTGCAAATATAGTTTAGTAACCAGAACTACAATTAAGTACTTACTAATTGCATAAATGTAATAAAAATTTGTGTAAACAAACAGTTTTCTGGGTCAAAATAAATGAAACTCATTTGACTAAATTTATTATATGCAATAAAAAAGTATTGTTGTATTTCTATTTGCCAATCTTTAAGAAACATGTTGTTTGTTGTATAAAACTGTATTTCAACTTATGTATAACAGTGCAAAATATAATCTATACTAATATTATAAAGAGCCTAAAAAGAGGTAAAATTTGTTTGTTTGTATGTAAGGGGTCGGGGTAATCTCTAGAACTACTGAACCGATTGAAAAAATAGTTTTACTAATAAAAAGCTACACTATTCCTGAGTAACGTAGGCTAGAATGTTGATTGTTATACTTTCCTGTTAGAGAACTGAACATTTGGCAATTATTAATTTTAAGTGTTTTATAGGAAATAAAATAAATAATAACATACGAAATTTAAATAGTTACATCTAATGGGAGAACTGGGGGGGGGGGGGGCAACATCCCCTTCACAATAAAAATAAATTGTTATACTTCCCATGATTGACAGCTTTGTTTTATAAGTGGTAATCTGTTTGCATTTGCTTCACCGCGGGGGTTGGTGAGCGAAGCGAGCAGGGGTGGATACTTCTAGTAGTTATAACTTTAAGTATAACATTTCCAGTATTGTTGTATTTTAATTTCAAATCCTTGAGAAACATGTTCTTTATTGTATTAAAACTGCACTTCAATTTGAACATTTATCTAAAACTTTCTAACAGACACTTTGTCTCTGACCAAACAATAAAAAACTTTCTAGCAGAGTGAACATTGTATGACATTATCAAAGTGAATTAAACATCATTGTTGTAATATTGATCAAAGAAATCAGGTCATTTAATTAAACTTTGTTTACAGCATACGAATCGTATGGTTCTTACCTACGAATCGTAAAAGTTTCATAAGTTTCCAGCGCTGCTAAATGTAAAATAGGAGCGTAATGAAGCGTGGTTTTTTACTCTCACACTGCAAAGCTCAGTTTTCGAGGAAAACTAATGCTCTAGCTCTCTCTCTCTCTCTCTCTCTCTCTCCCTCTCTCTCTCTCCTCCCCCAGTCTCTTCTTCTGCACTCTCGTTGGCAAAAAGCGTGCTAGCGCTCCTAACGGCGGTGCGCACAAACACATTTTTATACTTGCTTCCCTGGGCTGAATTTTTAACATTGGAACTTTTCGTCTTATTGATATGTAGTCACTGACTATAGTTTGTAAGAGGTGGGCGTTATTTAAAGTAACAGGAAAAATAATACTATTAATGCGTTGCAGACTATTACCACGTTAATACGTTACGTAGGACACCCTATTAATTTTGTAACGTCAAGCGATAACACAGGGAAGGGGAACGTTCCAGAGAGGTGTTAATTCCAAGTCTTGCATCAAGTAATCATATCTTCAACGTTACATTACAAAATAATACCTCGACAAAAATAACACCTTGACAAAAATAATACCTTGACAAAAATAACACCTCGACAAAAATAATACCCTTTGAGAAAACGGCCAGCAGATTACTTTCTTCGCTTGCGTTAATACGTTACAATATTAACAGGATGCATCAACGTACACACAGGCTACACATTATTAAAACCGAATAAACAGGATATTTATTTGGTGTGAGGTTCCAGGAAATATTTCTTGCCCTTCGCGGTGTTTGTATTCTTTATTAATTTAATCCATTACACATAATTAATAGCATATTTATTATGCAGATATGCACATTGACATAATAATTAATTACTGGTGACATAAAATATTTAAAAAATAAAACTCCTTTATAGAACTATCCTTCCCTAGGCCTTAGGGAATAGTTGAATTTAAACAATTTATTGACACTGTGCAATTTAATTTATTCTAAAAGATTAACGTAAAATTATGTTTTTTTTTTTGAAATTTTTGTCATCAATAATTACTCTAGGTTTACATTTGATTTCTAATAGTTTGTATATTATATATTTATTTATATCTAATTATTTTGACAATTTTAATAGCATTTTGTCAGTAAATATTTTCTTTGAAACATTTAACTTAAAGTAGCAGAAGAAATTACTTGAGAATCTTGTTAACTGTTTAACATAAAGTAATCTCGATTGGAACCTTTACATTAAATGAATAATAATTTTTTAATGTTTAATTTAATTTGAAGCTGAGTATTTAAAATTTGACGTTTTTAAATTTTGAGTTATCAATAATTACTCTAAGTTTAAATCTTATTATTATTTTTATATTATATATTTATTTATTTACCGTATATCTAATCATTCTGAAATTTTTTGTTTTAATTTATTTTGTTTATAAAGGCGTTTCTTGGAATATTCAAGAAACGCTGCAGACAATATTACTTGAGAATATCGGTCTGCAACGAAATACTAAATAAATAAATACACCATGCTATAACGGGTAACTTGTCCGCAACGCAACATCATATTACCAAATTAATAGTTTCAGTAATTTCGTCTGCAACGTTATATCAAAATAACACCTCGGCAGTTTCCCGCCACCTACTAGTAGTTCTGTGAACAGTAGACCTCGCTCGTTGAAATAACAAATAGGTTAAAAAAAAATAGTGTGCCAGTAAGGAAGTAAGCAGAAGGTTTAGCCAGTGAAACATTATTTACAATTCCCGCGATTCCGGGATGTCTAGTTCTCGTTTTTATTTCTTTTCTTGAGCTTTAACTGCTAAAGATTTTCTTTTAGAGGCATTGTGTTTTATTTAGGTTAATAATGCATAAGATAGCTAAAAAGACAACATACAATTAAATATTTACGTACTTAAATAACTCAAACTTAACAATGTATCATAAGTTAACTTAAGTTCCATATCATATTCCAATATTAGAAATAATGAAAACAAACTATGTTAAAACGTCGTGATCTCAACCCATGTACCAACACTTCCCACGGTGTCCTACGGTCATTTTTTGTATATCCTTTATCTCCGCGAGGTTTCATTTGTTTCATCTCATTTTGTAATTCAAGTAAAGCTAAGTCAAATACTTTTATGAAATTTACAATGATAATTTACAGGTATACAGTTCAATTCTTTGATTTATCCTCTACACTTTCTTATAATAATATGTCATTTTTTGGCAAATGATATATTCCTAAATTACTATTAAAAACAAGCCTAGTTTTTTTAGCAGACTTGTAGTAGGAACATAAAAACTGGTGTTTTCCAAATAAGAAATTTGAAGTTGATAAATATTTTTATACATTTCTATTTAGAACTAAATTACGAAACTTGTTTACATTTATGAAAAAAATTACAATAATTTTTACTACTTTTTATGTAGGCCTAAAGTTAAACATTTTACTTTCGTTACTGAACATGATTGTTTCTTGAGCTAATAACTTTTTTAATTATTTTAATTCAATAATTTTTTTTACTGGCATATATGAATTCTTTAAACCTTTATCTACAAAAAAGCTACGGAACACTTTTGAATTGGTTTAGAATAAACGTATAAAAACATGGTTGAAATACAAAAACTTGGACGATTTTTAACAAATTCGCAGTTTTGAGCTTACAAAATGATTTTCTTGATGATCTTATTTTTTCCCGTTAGAGATACGAAAAAATCAAGAATACAATTTTGTTTAAAATTTAATTTTCTTTTAGCAAACTGTTATTAGTTTTTAAATTTGATTTACGGTTAAGCCACAAACTGGCTTTGGAAAAAAGCTTACACTGAGAGAAACGGTCCGGCCGCCATTTTTATTTTATTTCAGGGGTTAAAAATGAAAAATGGAAAAAACCGTATATTTACATGGCTCGGCCTAGGAATAAGGAACATTCATGCAAAAAATCATCAAAATCGGTCAATTAGCCGTAATCGTGAGACAGACACACAGACGAAATGCCGAACGGTCGAGTTAAAACGGAGACCTCGCTTACACTCGGTCAATTAATACGTTACAAATTTAATACGTTATTTCAACCTATTACTAAGACGCCGTGGAACGTTACAGACTATTACCAATGAATACTTAATTTAAGTATTCATTGCTATTACCACAATGTAACGGTAATTCCCATCTCTAGTTTGCATACAGTAACTTGGCGTCTGTACCCCTGGCTACCTGCTATAGACCCGGTCCTTCCCCTCTCACTCGCTTCCTCACCCATCCGTTTCGATAATTATAAAAAATTATATAATTATAATTATAAGTCACTTATTAGCTTTACCACTGCACCATTATCCTTTTTTTTGTGTCTCACAATTTCAAATTTGTGTAAGGATATTTATAAAGTTCGGAAAATATAAGAAAAAAGATACCAAACACGACGTTATTACGTTTGTAAAATCCGTTTATGTAACCACATGGTTATTCATTACTTCAGTCTTATAAACAACAGTATTGTTTGGCGTGAATTATTTATTTAATACAATTTTCTAACTTGAAACTTTTTTAGTGACACATAATAGTTGTTTTCAATCAGCGGGAAGAGGTTTCTACTAGAGGCCGTCTCGCACCGTTACTCTGCAAATAAAAAATAGTACTGTAATGCTCTCCACGAACATTATAATTCAATTGACTTATTAATGATTTTTTTTAATGAAATAATATGGAATAAGTATATCGCATTATAAAGTAAATGTAATTTTTTTAAAAGACTCGTTAGGGAAAAATATTATGTGAAATAAACTAATTGTAAAAATAAAAGTGTTTACTTATATATAACATGGCACGTTCAAATTAAATTGTAAAACAAAACAAAATTGTAAAAGTCGCAACTAGATTAATCAGGTATGTTAGATTGGAATATGAATTTAATTCAAGTAGTCAAGAAACTTATTTTGAAAAAATTTCAAGAGAAGTTATAAAACTCATGATAAACGTAATTTAGACATGTAAAATTCTACATAAAATGTAAATTCACTTTGATGGGCAATCAAAGTTTTGTAAAATATCATACAACCTACTTATTCCTAATATCAACAAATTGATAACCTGCTTTGATGCTAAGATAACAATACCATTTTCCAGAACTTTGCCTGTCCATTACTTTGAAACGAAGCAAGATGCTAAGCTTTAGTTTGCGCCATTCTGTTTCTCTTTTAATAAGCTTTTCAACGGTGTATTCCATGACCTACCTTTATATTTAAAATTTTTAACACCCCTACCCCCCTCAAGCCCCCAAAATCATAAAGGTCCAGATATGTCAAAATATTTGTCCTGTTATGCAACACAAGATGTTACAAAGTTTTGTTAACTTATTTTCAATAACAAAATTATTAAAGGGGGTTAAAGGGACTTTATTAACACTCCGTATATAAAAACGAAAATTATTTTAATTTTTAATTTTAATAACTTGTTTTAATTTTAATCGATTACTGTATATGTATATTATAAATATTAATATATATTTTTTAATATCTACTAGGAGATCATTTATTTACAACATTGTTAAATTACATTCAGTGCAAAATCACAATAAAAAACTCAAGATATAAAAATGCAAACATTAAAATACAGTAAAACTAGCCTTCATCAAATATACATATTAGTAACATATTAAAGATGGAATAAAACTGTAATTATTTATGAAAATGGTCTAAAATAAAGTTTAATATACGGTACTTTTAACAATAATAAAGTCTAGAAACCAAGTAAAATGTATATTAATTGGTATCATAACATAGGCATAAGATATTTGACATTTTTATTTGTAAAAGGATATTTTTAATCGGTAAAGTCAAAGCAAACTTTTAATATTATTTTTGTTAGAAAATCGATTTGATCAGTTACTCTAAACAACAATTTCGTCGTAGTTTTATCCATAGTTTCGTTATATTTTATTCTGTCCTTTAGTAAAACAAAGCGTTTACTTAAGGCTCGGCAGACCCAGCCACCATCTTGAATTTCAACTCCCACAAGAGCAACGTTAAACGGGTAATAAGATTACTGGAGTAATAATGATCAGAACATTATTCTGAAAGTGTTATCTTAAAGGTTAGGACAGTCCGAATGTAGATATCTTTTAGTTTTTAAAATTTGTTTTTAACTAAATTTGTTCTTTGACTTAACTCAAAGTCAAAGTTTGCGATTTTTTTCCTTATTCAATAACGCAAATATCAAAAATGTAAAAAGATCTCCGCATTCGAAGTTTGGATTACCTTTCGAATAAAAGTAATTTTAATAATTTTGGATAATTTATGACGAAAAAATCCACGTTATTGTGGAAGCATGTACGCGCCGAATTTGTGATCCTACTCGAGTGTTTAGTCTGCACTCTGGTGGTTATCACATCAACTTCTTGCTCGCGGAGGAATACTACAAACATAATCTATCCGTTAATGTTCAATGTGTGAGAGAAGCTGTGTTTATTAACGCATACTACCGTACATTGTCACGCATGCGCATTTCAGTACGTATACAATCAGGGTTACTCTGTAACCCTCTATTTTCCGCCTTTATAAAGCTGCCCTATATTTGCTTGCGGAAGAATGAAAAACTAACAAACTCAATGTTAGTAGTATACAGCTCAGCCACTTGGAGAGTTTCGGTCAACTCAGATATATTTGTTCATTCCTGCTGAGCCTTAAGCTAACCTGGGATTCGTTTTAAACAGACAAATTAAAAACATTTATCTTTTAACTTAATCTGTTGTTATATTAATTTCCCTTCGAAAATCCACTAATTTTTTCATGTAACACTCAAAAATATTTTATTGGCATTTGTTCTTTCAAAATAAAAGAAATGTTCTTAGTGAGCATTTGTTCATTGTTCACTAAGAAATGCTGAAAGATATTTGTTTCGACGTAGGACTGTTTTACTAATTTTGCCTTAGTTATGTCAGTAGTTTACAATATTATATAAGTTTTGTTCTAATTAAAAATATTATTTTCACTCCTACAAATTAATTTATTCCAAGGCAAAGAGTCTCCACCGAAATAGCGTCGGGTTTTGGGATGAGGAGGGGGTAAAAGGTGAAAACTCTGTGTTTTCGAGATGATGAGTTACACTAAACAACAATTTCGTCGTACTTTTATCCATAGTTTCGTTATAATATTTTATTCCGTTCTTAAGTAAAACAAAGCGTTTACTTATAGTACAGTAAATTAGACCTAAAACACTCAAACTGGGGAATCCAAAAAAACAAAGGCCTGATTGTTGGAAGTTGTTTATTACTCTTTGCTCTAAGTGTGGTAAAAAGTCTCCACCGAAATAGCGTCGGGTTTTGGGGTGAGGTGATAGTTTGTTCGATAACTTTTTAAAGTACGTTAAATTCTCTACAAAATGGTTCCGTACGTTTTTTTGCTGCGATCAATAGTTTTGGAGATATGGAGGGGGTAAAGTGAGATATTACTGTAGGTATAGTTGAAAACGTGTTTAAATTAAGAATTTCTCAACGATTTACCGTATAATTAACATTACGGGGTACGTTTTGACAATACAGTTCAGCAGACACTCTTTGCTCTAAATGTGGTAGAAAGTCTCCACCGAAATAACGTCGGGTTTTGGGGCGAGGAGGGGGTGAAAGGTGAAAAAACTGTGTTTCAAGACAATCGTGTTAAATATTAATGGACTCGTAAAATAGTATATATATTACTGTCGGTATTTTTGCCCGGTTATTGAATATTTAAAAAAAACCGGTTTTAATTGGGACAAAAAAATAACCGTAAATCCGATTAATCGAAATACAAGAAAACCGGTTTTCGGTTAAAAGCGGTCGGTTTTTCCCATCAATACAGTGGCATCATATTCGAACATACAGGGTGATTTTTTTGGAAAACTTAAAGCCTGTATTATTTAAAAGACGGAAAGACGGAAAGAGTCGGTTATTCACCATCAGGAGGAACCTTAGAAAAACTATTTACAAAATCCCCAATACAAACCACCCAATCTCAAAATTTAAAATGGACACATATATAACTTGTGATACATCAAATTAAAACACTTTAAAAACTATGATTTTCGGGGGTACAAAAATAAAAATTGGATAACGTATTCGTCCGCTACGCTCAGAAATGTTATTTTGTAAGTTATTTTTAGCCTACGTGGTTAAGTTGACCGGACGATCCGTTTTGAAGTGTTCCGACTGAAAAATCCTCTCGGAACTCCCTGTTGTCCCGACTAGGTCGAATTTTGTGATCAATGTATGGTCTTAATATATTACACGTCATTTAAAAAATTTTGTATAAACGTTTGGTTTCGCAAAAAACCGTAATATCACATGGGTGGATATGGTAACAGGTAACATGTCCAGTTACATGTCATTAGCGAATTTCCGTAAGTTTTTCTGGCTACGGCCTTGCACGTGGGGAATTTTACCGTGTTGGCATCTTCTGATCCGAATCCTACATGCGAGTTTATACGCTAAGCTAACAATAAACAAACGACAAAACAGATAAAAAAGTGTTCGGATTGTTTTAAATCTTGTATTAGAACATGCAACGGTTCATGAATAGAAAACTTGATAAATTAGCCTTGCAATAAGCACAAAATATGTATACTGACAGAACTATTTTCTGCCATAAATTGTTGTTATAAATGTATAGAATTAAATATGGGTGCAAACCAAGGCCGTAGCCAGGAACACAGGTGGGGGGGCAGGTCATGACCGGAGATTTGAATTTAAACCCTTTTAACACGTTCACTGCTAAGGACGCACATGTGAGCTTGACACTGAACACTATGTGTAGCGGCCAACACTGCATTGCGCGCCAACCCCCAGTATTGGGAGTATTTTCAATACACAATGCATTGCGTGCTTCGCACGCCAAACTTCGTTTGGGGGTACTTTAAATACACAATGCATTGCGTGTTTTGTTAGCGTAAAGTATTTTTGTTGAACCTTCATAGTTTTCTTATTTAATAGATCAGATCAAGCTCACAAGAGAGTAACCTACTGCATCCATGTGTATTGTACGTTGTAGTTTAATCAAGTAAATCTAAATATCAGTATGCGTGCAATGCACAATGATGTAAATTATGTTGCTGTATCCTTTGTTGTGTTGTCTATTTTATAATTTAATTTGCACTTTTTAAACCTAGTACTAATTTTTACTACTAAATTTCGGGATTTGGGGGGGGGGTTGGTTTGACCCCCTAACCCTCCCCCTGGCTTCGGCCTTGGTGCAAACTTAAATATACAATCCCACACTATTAATCAGAGAAATGTAAAGTTTTTTATGACAATTCTAAAAATATCAATGTTTATAAAACTGGTTATCAGTGTAACACCTATCACTTACAGCATCTTTGTGTTGGGACTCATTTAGTTATTACGTTACACCATTAGCATATGCTGTGACGATAATATTTTAATCACTCGCTCGCACGATTATGTTCAATTCAAATTATTTCCAGTCCTTTACAGAAGCAACTTGCACATATACATCATACACATTATCTCTATATATAAAAATGAATGTTTGTTTCTTTGTTCTCTATAGACTCAAAAACTATTCAACCAATTTCACTAAAAATTTTCAGTTTATCCGTTTCAGTGTCAGGAGTGTTTAGACGTTACAATTACTACAGTCTAATCAGTTGACATGGGGTTGCTATGGTTGCTAACCCTGTAATATAATATATAACTAACTTTCTACAAGCTATAAAGCAAAATTGTATTTGTATACTTACTAATAACTCCATTTCTAAAATATTAGTTTAATAAAATCTTATTTTTGTTTAAATATATATCATAAACTAATTTTATTCACTTTTTGGGTTATCATCATCAGACATTACATTATTTACAGTGAATGTTATATTTAAAAAATAATTTTAATATAATTATGTTTTACTCTATTTTGATTCTGTACTATTAGCTTGCCCATTAATTTGTGCATACGGTTGCCATTAAATCTGAATATTATATTTTAATAGGAAATGTATGTATGCTGTATGGTCTATACTTTGTCCAACCAGCCAAGCGCTCTAGACCATAAAATCGACCCTCGCTCCCACACGCGCAGACACACTCACACGGCCTACCTGGCGCTAAACGTTCTTCTATAAATCACCAACTAACCCTAGTACTACAAAATAACATTTTTCTAACTGTTAACTTTACTTAATTTTTACTCTAATTACTGAACTCTAAATATTATTCCTCGCAAAATGAGTCCAGACACGATGCCTTTGTGACAACTGTAAGCGGTTTTACGGTCAGTAGGTTACAAAATTATAAATTTGACTTCTTAAAAATGGTGATTGAGATTTTATTTGAATTAGCAGGATCACAATAACATACATAATTACAGTAATTCTAGTAGTGATTTCAAACGTATTCAAACAACAAAGAAACTAAATCAATTAACAGTGAACGTATACTAAGAGTAAAATAAAAATAACTACAAATTCATTTTGCAATGTTGCTGTACAATAAATCAATAGAATAATATTATAAAACTAACATAAGCATATTTACATAACCATCCTATGTTAAGAAGGCCTCTTAAGTGTCTTCTAAAATTTCCAATGTACGAAAAAAAGAAACTAATGAACGTATACTAAAATAAAACAAAATAAAAATAAATACAAATTCGTTTTAAATGTTACTGTACAATAACTGATAAATTAAGAAAATAATATTATTAAACTAATACGAGCATAATATATTTACATAGCAATATCGAAAGTAAAGAAGGCTTCTTAAAATTAAAACGTGTGCCAAAAAATAAATAAAATAAATAGATAAAATCAGAGTCAATATAACAAGGAACGTATACTAAGAGTAAAGTTATCACACAGCCATTTAATGTTAAGCCAAAAACCAATTGTTACAAAAATGTAACTTACTATGCCAATACGGAAGTTTATTTAAAATTAAGCTAAATATATTTCCAAACAAGACCAGTAGTAAACAATATGGAAGAGAAATACACTACTTTTCCCGATATACCAGAGGTTAACTCAACATTGACATGTTTATCTGAAAATATGGATTTCACATCCCTAAAGTGTGAGTCACTTTACACTATAATGGTGTGAGTCAATTTACACTTATGGTGAGATCCAAGGTAGGGAGTAGCAAATGAGCACCAATCATGGTCACCATAAGGGCCACTTCAATAGCTCATTTTTCCTATGGAAATTCGATAATAATGCTATAACAGCTTTGGCTGAATTCTAAATTATTTAGAGTTTTGTTGAAATAGTATGTTTTCAGATAAGCTATTGTTATTTTTGTATTCTTTTAATGTTGTATATAAATAAGGATTAAACCTTTTAGCTTTTTAGAATAATAATTATCGAAAAGATGTCACTGCTGCTCTATTATTGCACATTTTAATACTAACTAGGGGAGACCCCTGCGTCCTCCGCACGCCAACCCCCGATGGAACCTTCTAAAAACATATGTTATATTTTATTTATAATAAAGGTGTAGGATTAATAATAACCTCAAAACTAAGATGGTAAATCATGTAAATGTTTAAATCAAATTATTTCGTATATTGTATAATAACAGTTATAGTACAGGTTAAAAGAACCAGTAAGGCTCAGGTGCACACTATATATACACGAGTGTTCATGAAGTCCCTTTAACCTCTTCATTATTTTTGTTAATGAAAATAACTTAACAAAACTTTGTATTTATTTTCTGTTGCCTAACAGGTTTTTTTTTTTTAATATGTCGTGACCCTGTATAGTTTTTTGTTACTTTGGGTTACGGGTAAGGATGAGCATCGATAGTTAAAAATCGGCAGTAACCATCGATGTGACAATTATATCGACCTGAAAACATCGATGTATTTTAACGGTAAACATCGATGTATATTTAAAAATTCATAGCTTCGGAAAACCTATTAACCTTTTTTTAGTTAAAATAAGGTTAATTTCCATTGCTTCTTAGTTTTGAGTTTTAAGACATACTCCTTACCGAATAACATTACCTGTACACTTTGTAAATTTCTGAAAAAGAGAATTAGTTGCTGGATATTTATAAAATTGTTGTTAAAACTTTACATAGGCCTAAGACAATAATTCCTGAGGTGAAAGAAACAACAACAATCAAAGTGAAGAGCAACGTTCACTGCTACGCAAATTTTGTATTTCCTATGCTAGGAGCTGACCTTTTATTTTTTATATTTATAGCTTAAATGAGTAGAAATTACTTTGTTTTTTATTTTTGAACCTTTCTACGTAATAATCACTAATATTTTAAAGCGGACGCACATGTACGTCCATAGCACATAGGCTTAAAATTGGCGCAATGCATTCTGTATTGAAAATACTCCTAACACGTGGGTTGGCGTGTGAAGCACGAAATGCATTGTGTATTGAAAATTCTCCCAATACGGTGGTTGGCGAGCGGAGCACGCAATGCATTGTGTACTGAAAATACTCCAAATACGGGGTTTGGCGTGCAATGCACTGTGCGTCGGCCGCTTCTCATAGTGTTCAGTGTCAAGCTCACACGTGCGTCCTTAGCAGTAAACGTGTTAACTAATCGATACAAAACGTAAATATTACATTTATATATGATGTTGATTTCTTATTGAAAACAAGGTTCTGTTCTTAATTAATTTCGAACTCAGTATGTCAATTCATGATTAATTTAACAAAATAAATGCACAAAAAATACTGTAAATATTTAAAAACATCGATGTCGGGGAGAATCATCGATGTAGCAAAATTATCGATTGATTTCCATCGATGTAAAAAACATCGATCATCGACACGAAAACATCGATGTTTTGAAAACATCGGCCATCGATGCTCAACCCTAGTTGGGGGAGGGGTTAACAATTTCAAATGTAAATATTGGTCATGTAATACACCATCGTAAAGCTCATTAAAAGAGAAACAGAATGGCGCAAACAAGAGCTTAGATAGTATCTCGTTAGGTTAGAATGACAAAGTTTAACTGATTAGAACCTAGTTTTAAGGAAAATGAGTTTGAAGTTTTGTTTGTAATTGTACTTACATTTGTTTTCCTATCAATTTGAAATTTTAGAGTTCACATATTAATTGCATTGTAAATATGGACATATATATTTTTTAAGTATTGGATGACTAGCTGACCCGTACGGCGTTGACCGTGGTGGTTGATATTTTCAGTTTTTTTAACGTAATTGTATTCTTTTTAAGTGTTCAGTCAGTAAGTGGCATTTGGCTTATATATATATAGATCTTAAATAATAAAAGCACTATTGTCGTAATAATAAAAGATCTGAAATTATGATTTTAGTAACTTTAATCCCCCCAAACCCCTACTAAAACTTCGAAATTTTTCATACCCTTTCTTAGTGAGCACCTATGGCCCTAGAAGAAGCTACATACCAAATTTCATTCAAATCCGTTCGGTAGTTTTGAAGAAATCGTGATTCAATAACTTTGATCCCCCCAAACCCCCCTATAATTTCGAATTTATTGAAACTCTTTCTTAGCGAGCGCCTATGGCCCTAGAGGAAGCTACATACCAAATTTTATTCCAATCCGTTCGGTAGTTTTTAAGAAATCGTGATTGAATAACTTTGATCAACCTAAACCCCCCTAAAATTTCGAACTTTTTCTAACCCTTTCTTAGTAAGCACCTATGGCCCTAGAGGAAGCTACATACCAAATTTAATTTCAATCCGTTCCGTAGTTTTTGAGAAATCGTGATGAGTGAGTGAGTGAGTGAGTGGTATTTCGCTTTTGTATATATAGATTAGATTTTTCGATATTAGTATTGCTTTTTTACTGTTAGAACCGTGTCTTTAACAAAAATTTAAAATTTGTAGAAGACAAGGTTCTATCTACTGCAGTCAAAACCTTGTCCACCTCCGTTATTTAAAATCTGTTTTAAAAGAAAGAATGAAATGGTTCTAAGTCCCATTCTATACGAGCGTTAAATGCGTCTCGTTAAATGCATTGCGCTAACGCCAACGCCCGACAATAGTGGTGACATTCTATACGGGCGCTAAATGCGTCGCGCTGTTAGCGTCAACGCTCAGCAGTGGACCTTCTATACGAGCGCGAAAACCGTCAGTTCAGTCACCAATATGGATGCTGTGCAGATCGGTGCTTTAGGTTTTCAGTACCTGCTGGAAGTGTACTGAAATTTCCTCCCAATTTTCATACATCGCTCTTCCAATGTCGGCCCAGCACTGCGCTTTTATTTGTTTATTGGAATTAATAGTCTTTCGACTTAACATCAAACACTGCCGGTCTCTTCTCCACTTCAACAATAAGTTTTTCAATGTCATACATTCCTTAAGTCTAAATCAAACAATCACACACTCAGATACGCTTTAAAACACAGTTTCACTTGAAAAAGTCGAAAACCACGTGATGACAACGCTGGCGCTAAATGCGTTGTATAGATGCTACCCTTCTCGCGCAGCGTTGTTTGCGCCGCGTTGCTAGCGCTGCCAGCAGGGCAGGCGGCGTTAATAGCGTCAACGCCGAGTGAACAGGGCAACGTTGGGCGTAGAATGCGCTCGTATAGATGCTACAACTTGATTTGTATTGACTTCCAAAACGAAAAATAACGCGACGCATTTAACGCTCGTATAGAATGGGCCTAACAGGCCAGATACAACCGTGTTATTCTTTGAGGAAGGTGCTTCACAGTTGAAAGTAGTAACAAAGTTCTATCTGTACATGGAAACCTATAGCAACCAAATAGAAGCATTTTATTCCAAATTTCTATAAACATATGTTGTAAGTTACAACTTTGTACTTCTAACAAATAGCTTATTGGACAACACAAAGCAATAAGAGTCAGTGTAAAATAAAGAGGAATTGAGATAGAACCTTGTCATGCCAACAGCTGAAAAAATTGAATTTTGTTATTTAGAACCTTGTCATTCTAACCTAACGATCTTACTTCGTTTCAAAGTAATGGACAATGAAAGTCCTGGAAAGTTATATTTTTATTATACGATTTAAGTTGGGTTATACATTTGTTAATATTAGGAATAAGTAGGTTGCTGAGAGTACTAATTTTTTTTAAAAAAAGGTTATTTCGTCAATGTTTTTATAACTAGATTCAAATACAATACAGATACATAAAAAAAAATCAAATGCTGTCTAAAAATCTTACCAAGCCAGGATACCATTTTAGTTATATTAATTTACAATATTCAGGGCAGATCTTTCGGAAAATTATTGTTTATTGCGTGTACTTACAACAGGCGGAAGATGAAATTTGTCGCATTAATAGTTTTTGCACAATTGCACTGTAAACAATTTCGGCCCGATTTTAATCTATCAAACTGATTCTGAAAGTAGACATTCAAACCTGCAATTCGCATATCTTCGATTTTTGAATGAGGTTGATAAATGGTGATAAAAAAAGCTTTCGAACATCGCGCGAAACGCATGAAAACTTGTGACCGCAGCGAGAGAGGCAGTGGTAGTGGTAAACCATGCAGCGGAGGAGAAGAGAACGGCAGGCTGCGCCCAAGATCAGCCGAAAGATCTACCCTTAATATTGTAAATTAACATAGATGTAGATTTTGACAAAAAATAATTTTTAAGTGTTTTTCCAACTTTTCTCTGTGATAAATGATCCAATCGGTGTCTATTAAAAAATAATTTTGTAGGTTTTTCAATTCTCTACAAATATCCCATTGAAACTATTTTGATCCATTCAAAACTTTTTATAATATCCACGAAAACCCCCAAAAAGGCCTAATTTATTGTCATTTTTTGTTTATAAAAAGTGCGCAAAAGCTCCTTGCCCGATAGTGTTTGTATTTTACATACCTATGTGCCACCCTTAAAGTCACTGTGGATGTCGCTATCTGTTAAATTCAATAATAAAATTAGCCTTTGTTTTGCTTTATTGTCTGGGCCCTGGGCTAGTATTCGTTCAGAGCTCCTGTAAACCTTCTAAATATTATCCAAACGATGTTGTTATTATTTCTGCAGCCCTTAGCAGAAGGGGGAAATAAATTTGTTCGGTGCTTAACTGCCGTAGTAAATGAGAACTTTAAAATCTACCTGCTCCTGTAGGCGAGCCGAAACGAATTTATTTTAATTTCTGTATTTGAAAATGATTTTCAGCTAGAAAGAAAAAATATAACTTCTTTCGTGACATGAGGGTTTATTTCAAACGTGAAATACTTTCTACCATACTGACGTTTAATAACTTTAGTAACTAACGTTCTAGGTCAACAATAACACTCAATAATGGTTCCAAACTATTTTTTGTCTGTAAAAAAGTTAAAGAATTAACAAATCTATACTAATATTATAAAGAGGTAAAATCTGTATGTTTGTATGTAGGGGGTAATCTCTGGAACCACTGAACCGATTGAAAAAATAGTTTTACTAATAAAAAGCTACACTATACCTGAGTAACAAAAGATATAATTCATTTTGATAAAAACATTTTTTTTCTTCAATATTTGTAAATTAAGTCGGAAAAAATCTTAGGTTAGGCCTAGAGTGATGAACCAACACATGTATTTTACATTTATTACCATAGCAACCAATTGAATAAAATAATAGATAAAACAGCTGTTTGCTCCAATATTTCCATTAACAGTTGATTTCAAACTTTGAAATAATTATTTTTATATTTATAACTTTTAGGTTAGGGTTTTAAAGTGTAGAGCTGAGCTTTGCTGTTTCTTTTAACCTTTATTATAACTGCTGTTATAAAATATACGAAATAATTTGATTTGAACATTTAACATTATTTACCATCTTAGCTTTGGGGTTATTATTAATACTACACCTTCGTTATAAAGAAAATTAACACGATTATGTGTATAGAAGGTTCCAACGGGGTTGGCGTGCGGAGCACGCAGGGGTTTCCCCTAGTCTTTGATAAAGTGTTAACGATTAAAACGTTTTAAATTGTTTACTTTAAATTAGAATAACATTACATTAGTTAGCTGGACAAAATAAACATCGCGTCGCCAATGTGTGTCGATTTCTAAGTACGATTCTGAAAACTCCCACTGGTACAATCTATACAGTTTTGAATAAGATATCATGCGAGCGGTATTGGAGTTAAGATGCTATTTTGTTCACAAACTAAATGTTAATTAGTTTGCGAGCAGATAGCATCAGAAAAAATAATATATAACTGTCCGGTAGTGATGAGTAGATCGGTAGATCTGATTTTAAGGAGTCGGATCAGGATCTACATCAAGCTCTGTCAGATCTACATCCCGGATATGTGTCCGACGGACCATGTTCAGTAGAGATGGGTAGATCCAATTTTAAAGAGTCGGATCCGGATCGACATCAAGCTCTTTGGACCTACATCCCAGATCCGTATCCGACGGATAGTGCGCAGTGAGATAAGAAAGAGAGAGAGAATTATTACTATCTCTCCGTCGCATACGTCATAGACATTCTATACGCTAGCGCCACTTGTACTGTGTATTAACATCTGTATTACACATGCGTATTACACTGTACATTAACTGAACACGATTTAATATTTTTTGTTAAAGTATTAAAGCTAAAGGACAAATCAGCTGTTTTATGTTTGTATCGTGGTTTATTGTTTTTTTATTTCGTTAAAAAAAACTACTTAGGCCAACAAACTATGTTTAATTGAGTCTATGAAGTTAGGGATTTTCATTCAACATGGTAAATGTACAAAGTCTATAATTTAATATTTTACTCGAATACTTGAAATGTTTTGAAAAAATAAACTAAGCATCATACATTTTAATCGTATGCCTACTTAAAGCAATGAATTTATTCGAAAATATTTTTAATTCTTTCATTTATGCAAAACTCTAATATTATTAATTTAAAAATTGATTCAATTTTTCATCGTCATTAGGCCCATATTTATAAATTAATAAGTTCAAACTTTTATGATAAAATAGCAATAATTCACACATAAGGTCCAAGATAGTGAAAGTTTAAAATATAGTTTTATTGTAACAATTGTTATTAGCCATTCCGAATATTGATTAATAATTATTAGATTTAGGACTTAGGCCTACCGTCTTCAATATTCCTTTTCGTCGCTAAACGACGACTGTTTCGGCTATTCAGCCATTTTCAAGTTTATCAGGTTTCCCTTCGTCACTTACACATAACTAACACAACGATTACATAATAAATAAATAAAACACACTTGCACG
>JAGFPH010006499.1:21307-31361 GCA_018207615.1 Philaenus spumarius | reverse complement strand
TCTCTCCACGGCCCTGTATTTACATTATGTACATAATATATAGTGCATAATAGCATTTATTAGTTTATATTCAAACTAATTGCTGTCATTTCAAAATATATTGCTCTGCTGTAGTAAAACTATAACGCTCAAACATTGAATAAAGTAGATTTCATTTCATTTCATTACAAATTACAACCGCGGGAGGGTGCTGGACTACAGTATATATAGTGCCACTGCCCCCACTTTGACTTAAACGAATCGGGTGCACTCGCTTCCATCAGTAAATGTTCGTTGTCCCGGTGGGCCAGCACTGCCCTGATGCATATTATATACGTATTATTTCAACTTGTTCAAAAATTATAATGAAAAGATAAACAATTCATAATATAGGTTAAAGACACTTTTTATGCATTTATCAATTGAAAATGTTGCCAATAGCGTGTTCAGAAAATTAAAATCACGTTGTAAGGTGTAGGCTATTCTATATCAGGGCTATATAGAATACAAGGGCTAGAACAGTCCGCCAAGAAAAGCGTTCCCGTCACTGCCGCTGTGATGACGTCACGGTGGTAACGTCTGCTCCATTCCCACCGCTTCTCATAATCTCTGCTACAATAATTTCAATTTCTTAGCAAAGCTGTAACATTTTTATGATACGCTCTTCTTTAGTTTTAGTATTGACACTACACAAAGCAATAAGTAGACTAAACAATTAGTCTAAAGATGTAAGAAGAAGATAGGTTACAATAAAACTAACTAATTCGTAGGTAATAAACCGATGTAGTGTACTAATGTTAGCATACTTTTAATTTGATTCTCTGAAACATTTATGAAAACTAAATACGAAATTGAACAAAATGTGCCACATTATTGAAAACAATTGTATTTATTACAATAAACCACCAAAACTTGAATGTCATACTGCAGTTTAATAAAACATGTGTAACACTTATAAAATAAAACACATACAAGTTATAAATACTTACACATAATGAGTAGCTTATATGCAGATATGCACATGACATAATAATTACTGCTGACATAAAACATATATTTTTTTAAATAAAACTGCTTTATAGAAATTATCCTTCCCTAGGCCTTAGGGAATAGTTAATTTAATAGTTGAATTTAAACAATTAAACTACTTAAATCTATATTGACACTGTGCAATTTAATTTAGTCTAGAAGTTTAACTTAAAATTATGTTTTATTTTTTATTTTTGCAATCAATAATTTTATTATTCTAGGTTTAAATTGGATTATAATTGTTTGTATATTATATATTTATTTATATCTAAGTATTCTGACAATTTTAAGTGCATTTTGCTAGTAAAGTTTTTTTTAAACATTTTAACTTAAAGCTGCAGAAGAAATTACTTGAGGACCTTGGTAAATTTTTTACATAAAGCAATCTCGCTTGCAACTATTACATTAAATAAATAATATTTTTTAATAATTATTTTAATTTGAAGCTGATTACTTAAAATTTGTTGTTTTTAAATTTTGAGTTATCAATAATTACCGGTACTCTAAGTTTAAACCTTATTATTATTTATATATTATAGATTTATTTATTTATATCTATATTTATTTGTATCTATTTATGTATATATATAATGTTTGCTTTAATGTATTTTGTTAGTAAAGGTGTTTCTTGGAATATTCAAGTAACGCTGCAGACAATATTACTTGATAATCTTGATAACATTTCATGAAGTAATCTCTTCTGCAACGTTACATTAAATAAATAAATACCTTGCTAAACATATAATTTAAGTGATTGTGTGTATTGTATAACTTTTTTAAGAAATTCATGGAATACATCTCCGAGAAAATCAGCCTTGAATATGCTCCAAAGACGAAATTCTAGCGGAATCAAATACTTCCTTTAAACACTTGTACTGAAAAAATAATTGCTCAATATTAACCAAACTAGCTAAACATAAAACTTAGGTGATTGTGTGTATTGAATAATCTTATATATAAAATTCTCGTGTCACAATGTTCGTTCCCGTACTCCTCCGAAACGGCTTGACCGATTCTCACGAAATTTTGTGAGTATATTGAGTAGGTCTGAGAATCGGCTAACATCTATTTTTCATACCCCTTAGTGATAAGGGCTACGGCCCAGTGGCCTTCAAAGTTTCAATGTTAATCTTATGGAAGGTCAATCTTAAGGAAGAAGAAGAAAGATTTCTTTTGATTTTATCATGGGCACAAAAAACAGCTGTTCGTATGAAAAGCTTAAAACAGCTGATTTTGATCAACAACTGATTTGGATCAAAAACTGAATATAATTTTAGGTTAGGCCTACAATGAATATTTTTTTTTTTTTTTTTTTTTTTACAATGAATTATAACACTTGGGCTAATTATTAGTATCAGGTTGATTTGTCTATCCGTGCAAAGCCGGGTCGGGCCAGCTAGTTTTTTAATAAATTCGTGGAATGCCTCGTCGAGAAAATTAGCCTAAATATGCGTCAAAAGGCGAAAATCTCGCGGAATTATATACCTTCTTTAAACACTTGTACTGAAGAAAATAATTACTTAGTATTAACCAAACTTGGTAAATATATAATAAAGGTGATTGTGTGCATTGTATAAATGTTTCAAGAATTTTGTGGAATGCCTTTCCGAGAAAATTAGCTTTAAATATGCTTCAAAAGGCGAAATCTCGCGGAATTATATACCTTCTAAAACACTTGTACTGAACAAAATAATTACTCAATATTAACCAAACTTGGTAAACATGTAATATAGGTGATTGTGTGTATTGCATAATTTTTAAAGAATTATAATTCTGCAACGTTATATCAAATAACACGTGAGAGCTAAGGCGAACCGTGCTTACGAGGCGTGCCATGACACCATAGTGACGTCACATAGGAGGGGGGCGAGAGGAAGGTTGGGGCAGTCGGCGAGCGTCAACATCAAAGGAGTGAACTAGCCCTTGTATTCTATATGCCGGTTAATCTCTTCTTCTTTACAACATTTAAAAAGAAACTCAACAGAAATTATTATTATTTTGTTAACAGAGTAAATAAATATGTAGGTAATACATAATTAGTAATTAATATTCATTTGTTAGTTTACATAATGAAAAAGTAAACTTCAGAATTTATGAAATAAATTATGGATAGTAAAACCGGATTGTATGATAAATTACACAAAATTGTAATCAATAGAATGACTAGATTTAAAAGGCCTAGCCTATAACATGATCTAACTTCCACTTTCTTTATTATTGGCTTTCTTGTTGAGGAAAATAGCATGCAGTTCAGACATCGAGATTTTTTTGTTAATTTATCCGTACAAATCAAACAAATTTGGTAAAATATTTTAAAAACTAGTCCCTTAAACGTGCTAATAATGATGTTGGACTAGTCTTCTATGATGTACATAACACGATGTTAAAATTTCACTATTCAAAAGTAGCGTGCACAGGCAAGAGCATTCAAATCTAGGTAAGATTTTTTTGTAATTTTAAACTTGTTTGTCGCACATCAAAAATCACTTAAAACTTTGGTCATGGACCTTGATTGTTTCGATAAGTTATTAACGTATCTAGGCGTATCTGTAATTTATGCCTCAGACTAGTCTTTTAGGGTTTCTATTTATTAGTTTCAAGTTTGGATATTGATAAAGCCAGTGGGGGGAGTTGCGGGCCCGGGGTTGTGGGGGGGGGGGGGGGGGCGAGCCTTGACCGGGGTTTTAAGTAAGTATTGTCAAAAAATTACTAAAATAAGCTATATGTCGGCAGACATGATTGTGCATCCAAAACTGCAATAACCATTATTTTTTAGAGAGCAGTATTTATTATTTAATGTCATGAATCAAATCGTAAGTAGCAGGTAGCCAGGGTACAGACACCAAGTTACTGTTACAAACTATAGGTCTAAGGCAAGACTCGTCTGAGTAATTTCTATTTAGCCCATGACTCATGATACGAAGTATGTGTATTGTTTATCGTTTACCAAAGGTTCTCTAGTTTACAAATGGTAGTCGAAAACTTTTCTTTTTTGAGGCCGGAAAACTTGACAAAACTTCCTGAGAAAGATATTACAGAATAAGCAATAATTGTCCTCATAAATAAGTATCCTGATGACATCAATGACCAGCTAACGGGAGAAATGTTGTCGTTCAGGTCATTGTTATCAGATGAGATTGCCGCAAAAAAATAAAACTGTCAGAGATATAGCAAAACTGCTGATTGAAGAAAACAATTTGCTCTTAAATAGCTTTCCAAACCTTCCCACAACGGTGCAGCTGTACCTCCCCCTACCAGTGACAACTGCAACGGCAGAAAGAAGCTTTTTAAAATTAAAGCTTATCAAGAATTATTTGAGAAGTACTATGAGTCAATCAAGACTTGGTGATTTGGCGATCCTCAGTATTGAACAACAGGAAACGCGAGAAATTAATGTAGATAAAATTGTAGAAAAGTTTCTTCTTTTGAAAAAATGCAGATTAGGCCAACTTCAATAACTATGATAAACTGTCTCTACTGACAGCATTTAAATTATTCAACCATCATTTTTTTAATATTAAGTGATCTAGAGATCGTGTAAATAGTTGTTCAATTACCTAAATAACATATAAACGATTACCATACAATGAACAAAATTACAAAATACTCAGTTTAAAGCATTTTCATTGGATAAACAAAGGACACGAGATAATCCGAAAAATATATACTAGAAAGTGACCAGTGCAGAATGGATTTTTGGTAAGTTCATAACCTTTTATAAATTGATAATAAGTGACATATTTGCAGCCGTGAAAACACAATCACTTGGATTTTCTAATAATACTAATTTATTTCTTAAAATAATAATCTAATCTCATTAATACTATTACTGCTACATTTAAGAGGAATACAAATCTTATTACTATAAGTTTTTATGACGAAAATTTGTTAAAACCAATAAGAGTGTTTTAGACCAGTTTAAATCGTACTATTAACAATACATTTATTTCTTTGTATGAAATATAAAATATTTTACTTATTGAATTTACTTTAATTAATATTTAACATATTCTATAATAATTATCTCATGTCTCAGTAGTAGGTTTTTGATTCGTCCTTGGAGCGCGAGTGTAAGAATAACGTATACAAAAATTGTATATTTTATTTTATATCGGTCATCCTTTAGGCCGAAAACTATTTATCATGGCGTTCGTGCAGTAAAGGAAATGTCGGGTCATATGCCTCGGTTAATGAATAAATTAACCCGTTCACTCGGCAATAGTAATAATGGTTTTAAAGATATTATAGGGGGAGGGGGGCCCGATGGACAAACTTGCGGGGGGCCCGCAGGTTCTTATCGCCGCCATTGCTCACAACAAATACGTTTATTAACTCAAACGCGTTTCAACGACAAAGTCGCCATCTTCAATGATGCACGTGCTACAATAGTCAAACTATAACGTATTATAGTTGTGAGATTTTGTGTTCTAAGTTTATTATATCAAGGGAAAGGTAAGTTTTACAAAAACTTGTGTACATAAAATTACATTTTTATAATAACATAATATTCAGACATATAATTTGAAGTAACATTTTAGAATCTTCTATTGAATAATTCATATTGCTGACATATAATATAACATTATTATAAGATTCACTCTCTCTAGCATTAGAAATAACAAGGTCTTTTTGTATTGTGTTAAATGTGTGGTTAGAACCCGCAGTATTAAAATCATCAATTTGTATCTAACCAACCAAAATAGATACATAATAGTTACAAGAATTACTAGATAAATCCCGCAGAGGTAATCAAAGTTATCTGTATGTGAGCTTGGTTACTAAACCTTAGAAATAAAACAAAGAGAAACTTAATCAATAAATTACAATTCTGCAGAAAAATACTTAATAACAAGTGAACGTCCTAATATAATATTTGTAACAAAACAAGACTAAATTATTTTAGTTAAATCAACATACTGTTATATATTACAATTTATTAGTATTTCTATTAGTAAATAAATATTAAATATTTAGTTTTGCTTAGAATGTACTCAATATGTTTACCCCTTTTCATACTAAAATCAAGAGTAACTCTTAAATATTTGCATTTTTCAACTTTATTCAACATTTTACTATTAACAAAATTATTCAAGTTAACAGGAACAAAGTGAAGTAGCTTCCAAAAGTCATATTAACTGTTTTGTGTAAGTTTATTTAAAGCCAGCAAATCAATTACTGTAGGCTACTTATTACTTCAAGAACATAATTTTAATTTTGGTTTCTACTTCAGACCAATTTTTACCACTAGATGAAATGGAAGTATCATCAACAAATGATATAATAGTGTCCTCAGTCATACTGATCAGTAAAAATCATTAAAGTACACAACAAATAACAGTGGTCCCTCAACAGTCCCCTGGGGAACACCAGTTAGAACTAAGCAGAAACCACTTACAGCCTCATTGACTTTAACACTCATTGTCTTACACAAACCAAATTACATTAAATATTCAAGGCAGGAGCAGACATTATTTTAAGCACTAAAAAGCATTTTGTACAAGATTGCCTATCTGTTAGATGTCCATTATGATGGCCTGTTTCTGCCACAAAAGCACTCGATAAGCTGAGATATTGCCCCAGAGCATAATAGTGTATAGTGTAAATGAAAAATAAATAAATAGGCTACCACGGGCAGGGCCCGTGTAATTCCGGAAATTTCAATTTTTAGAAAAATGTTGTAAAAAGTGATATTTCTAGGCCAACATGAAATCTTGATCGTAGACTATGTAGTGCAACCTTCAACAAGTTGGGGCGAGCGGGGAGTTATCTACGGAAGCGACTGTTGAACCCTGACTTGTCCAGAAATGCAAAAAGAACTTAGCCTCTAATTAATGATTTCTTAGGGAATGCCAGGATCCAGGAATATTATGTATTTGGGTTTTCCTAAAGGAAACACATTACGCTAAACACAGGTGTGTCAGCCATGCAATTCCCAAATCGTAATATTAAATAATGCTTACGTAATTCAAGTCTAAAGTTAAGAGAAAATTTCAAATTTTCTCAAAAGCCAGAAAGAAAGGTGTTTCTCGATTAGTAAAGAATAAACCTAAAAGAAAGGTGGAATAAGAAAATAACGAATTTTCAATATTATAGAAGTTAGTTAAAATTGTCAAGTTTAATTGTCATTTAATTATAAAAGAAATAAAGTTAAGTAAAATTTAATCATAACAAGTATTTGTAAAAGGAAATTTTTCTAGGAAAATCAAAGAAAAGTTCAAATATTATTATAGCAAAAAGGGTGAGAGGTTTCACACCTTAGAGTCAAAATAAATAAGACAATTTAAGTTTTAAAGATTATAATAATTAAAGTTAAAGTAGTAGAGTATAATAATGTATGTAAAACCCAGTATACCAAATAAATTTCGGTAAATTAGTTAAATAAAAAAAAACAGATAAATCATCGTAACTTTTATAAGTCCCATATCTCCAAGAAAAACAAAGGAAAATTCACAAAATGGCGGCTAGTACATAATTTCGCAAAGGACTACAGAATAGAAGAAAAGAAAATCGCGATTTGGAAAAACTGGAAAACTTTTCCGGAAAACGTAACGAGAAGGCACGTGCGGGACTCGCGCGAGAACGCGAAGTCGTACGAGCACCACTCGAATTCGTAAAAGAAGAGGAAAATTCAAGGAACCAGAAAAGCTCACTCGCGAGAAAAACAACGACTCCACGAGGAGTTAAAGACAATAGAAGGAGAACAATAGTGGTTTTACAGCGATAACAGGCTAGAATGCGCGCGGAATTGACGGCCAATCAGAAACGAGATATGGTAATACCAACCTAATACTGAAGTTCATTAACGAAAACAATAGAATAAAGTAGATAAAAGGTACAATAGAATAATAAATATAACCTGGATAATTTATGGAAAATTAAGGGAAACTATCTGGAGAAGAAAAACCCCGGAAAAATCAACATTAGAGAATAAGAGAAACGTAGTGTATGTAACTTAAGGTTGTAACAGATCTAGTGGGAATGGACACTATATAAGCCCGGGACACGATGTCCTGGGGACTTATTATTATAACTATTTATAATTTTATAAAGCTTCAATGTAGAGTACTTGTCACGCTGAACTCTTCAATTTTTACTCTCTTAGATAAATTTTACTACGTTTAACATAAATGGAAAATTAATATCAGTTATAAATTATCAGTTTTTACTACAAGTTAATGCAGTTCACTAATGAGAGAAGTTGCGATGTTCATCATTGATCAATATTATTCAAATAATATTGAAACTACGAGGACTTCAATGAGGTAGTAAATCGACTTCATTATTGGAACTTCAGGAACTAGACTGGCGAGCCTATAGGACATTAATTGTTAACAACGCTGGAATGGAACGAGCGAATCCCGGACACCAGGAAGACATCTCTAACCATCAATCACCTGTAATTCAGCCAAGTACAACTTTAAAATCAACACGACTACAAGATCGCAATAGACTTCAGGAATGAGAGCAACTCAACCCTGCTAGCCAACCTGCAGCATCCAAACAACATTAGCACCGTTAAAGACAGCCAACTTAAGCGTCGCTAAAAGGTCTGTGAAAAGTGTACTTACGATACTGTCCCATATAAATTTGCCTGATTAGCTTCAATTAAATTTATTAAATATACTGGGTTAGGTAGGATTACAAGTAGATTGTTTTCTTGGTGTAAATTTTAAAATCAAAGTCGTAATTAATTATGTTAAAATTAATTAAAATTCTTTTTACAACCTCCACATGGAGTGAAACTTATTTGTTATTTTTTTCATTTTGTTATATAGCTCCCGGATTGATTTATTAATATGACTATAAATTAGGTATAAATTTACCTGTTTGACGTCTATCAATCCTTCTTTATTATTGTAGTGACGACCGCGGTTTCGGTTTTACACCATCATCCGGTCACTTAAATATTACAACACATTTAAAATTTAAATTGTTAAAACCAAGTCACTCAATATTGAGGTTGTCACAAAAACACTTAACACAAACGAAAACACGAAACACTCAACGTACATATAATTATAAGATGTCCACATGTTGCCCGGGCGGAGGTCAGATATCGACTGAAGTTAAGTAAATTGGCTTGATGCAATGGTCTGTGCGGTAACCTTTGTATTTTTTATATTAATTAGGGTGTCAAACAAAATGTTTGACTGAAAAGATGTTTTGTCATTTAAAAGGTGCTGTTTATCAGTTTGTGATGCTCTATAAATTGCAAATTCTTCCCATGAATCCATATATCGACCTTTTTTACAAATATGTAATATGTTCATATCTGTATTGAAATTGCTGTGGCTATGAAGTTTATCCATTAAATGTTCTGCAAAATTAGACTGGGGGGGGGGGGGTTACAACCTGTCTGTTTTTAGGTAAATGCTTTTTATACCTTTTTATAAAAGGGCGGCCTGTTTGACCTATGTATAGAAACATGGACAATCCTTACACGAGAGTTGGTATATTCCCGTATTTTTGGTTAAGTCAAGTTCACTGTTGTTATGGTGTTTGCTAAGTAAACGTTCAAGCTTGTTGGTTGTCTTGAATGCAGTTATAATGTTGTGTTTTGACATTTCATTACGTACAGTGTTATTCAACGACGATCCATATTCTACGGAAACATATATTTTCTTCTGTGCATTGACGTCTAATGTTTTGTTATTACGTTTTCGAATATGATTTTTAATGAGGTTGTCAATTAACATGCTATTATAACCATTGGATATAGCGATATGTTTTATAATACCCAATTCTTGGTGATATTCTATTTTGTCAAGAGGAACGGATAAAAGGCGATGGACTAGGCTATTGTAAGCCGCAGTCTTTTGATTTATTGGATGGTGTGAAGACGAATGTATTGTTTGGTTGGTGGCGGTTGGCTTTCGGTATATATTAAATTAAATTTGGTTATCCTTCTTAAGCAGGGTAAGGTCCAAAAAATTTATTCTGTCGTTGGTTTCAATTTCCAACGTGAATTTGAGGTTAGGGTGAATACCATTTATATTAACCGTTCGGTAGTTTTGAAGAAGTCGTTTTTTAATAACTTTGATCCCCC
>JAGFPH010006499.1:10572-20703 GCA_018207615.1 Philaenus spumarius | reverse complement strand
ACTTTGCGAGTTTGCATCTAGACCTTGCGCCCTCGGATTATGGACAGCACTTTTCGAGTTTGCATCTATACCTTGCGCCCTCGGATTATGGAGTGCACTTTGCGAGTTTGCATCTAGACCTTACGCCCTCGGATTATGGACTGCACTTTGCGAGTTTGCATAAAAATCGGTAAAATGTTGGGCAATACAAGGATAACGTGACTGACCTAACGTTTATAATTTTGGACGTTAGTATGAAAATTTGGTAAAAGGAAGTATTAAAATTAGGCCTACACTAAAATATCCTAATCATTTTCATTCGCTAACACAGCATCCAAAATACCCGCGCGAGTATATCAATCTCGATAAATGAACTTCTAGCTAGTTCATACAATAAAATACAAATACAAATTGAAATGTTTTTGAACTTATCACCAAATATTTACTGAACCTAATAAAGTTGAAAAACGGAATCTATAGTATCTAAGATTAAAAACGGATTACAACTAGTATTATAACGTGAAAGTTTGTATGTTTGACAGTCAATCGCGGAAAAAGTAGGCCTACTGGATGTATTTGCATGGAATTCTGCACTCAGGTAGACCAAGACCTGTAATGTGACATAGGCTAGAATCAATTTTGATTTAAGGGTTGAAACAACCAGTAAAACAATAAATATTAATTGTTATACTTTCGTTAAAGCTAAAGAGCAGAAAATGTGTACATTTATTTCTTACAAGAAACAGAAAAGTAAGCAAGATTTGCGCTTTGCCGCATGCTGCTAAGAGGTGAAAATGGAATAAACACCCCTAAAACAATAAATTATAGATTCTGCTAACTTCTATAGTTATAGTTTGATTATTGTAGCTCGCGCGTCACTGAAGAGGACGACTTTGTCGTTGAAACGCGTTTGAGTTAATAAACGTATTAGTTGGGAGATTCTGTGTTCAAGTTTTATTTTACCAATGTAAACATTGATAGATTTGGAATAAACTGACTAAGCGGCGGATTTGTAGCCACGAAACTCGGATCTTATGTCGGATTTTAAAAACAACTATTGTACCCGATAGGCTATTCATTTCTTTTTGTGGGCGAAGCCACGGGTACCTGTTAGTTAAATATCAAATAACATCTAAAACCAGTTAAATTAAAAGTATTGTTTTACGAATGTCGACAGTGTGTTGAAAAAATGAAAATTTTGATGTTAAAAATGTAGTAAACTACTTACACGCAACGCAAAACAGAAGGCCTAAGCTACTAAACTTTTATAACAGGCTATTGTGTTGTAGGAATGGTAGACTGCTAAGTATTGCTTAGGATATTTTGTTATGTACAACTAAATATGCAACATTACTTTTGGATTAAACAAAATTATAAACCCCTAATTTTGAAATGTTATGGAAGTCACACTAAAATGTTAGAAAATATATAAATTGTATCATTATATTTGACATTTAGTTCTCTACTTAAAATAAATTTGATTAATTCATCCCAGATTTGATTAAATAAATAAAAGGACTATCGGGTAAATATTGTGCCTTACCATTTCACGCAATTAAAAAAATGAAGAATTTTCTATTCGAGTTCCATGGCCCATAAACGCACAGTGAGCTTTGCCCAAATCGATATAGGCTATGGATCCCTTTTAGGCTTACGTAGGCTAAAAACGTAACACTAAAAACCCCGTTTTCCGCCGGTTTGTTACGCATAACTCCCGAACGAACATAAAAATTACAAATTAGGTTTTGGTGTAAATTTAACATCTATGAGTATACTAGCTGACCCATACGGCGTTGCCCGTGGTGGTTGGTATTTTCAGTCTTTTTAACGTAATTGTATTCTTTTTAAGTGTTCAGTCATTGGGTGGCATTTGGCTTATATATATATATATAGATCTTAAATAATAAAAGCACTATTGTCATAATAATAAAAGATCTGAAATTATGATTTTAGTAACTTTGATCCCCCCAAACCCCTACTAAAATTTCGAAATTTTGCATACCCTTTCTTAGTGAGCACCTATGGCCCTAGAGGAAGCTACATACCAAATTTCATTCCAAACTGTTCGGTAATTTTGGAGAAATCGTGATTTAGTAATTTTTACCCCCCAAACCCCCCTAAAATTTCCAATTTTTTAAAACCCTTTTTTAGTGAACACTTATGGCCCTAGAGGAAGCTACATACCAAATTTCATTTCAATCCGTTCGGTAGTTTTTGAGAAATCGTGATGAGTGAGTGAGTCAGTGAGTGAGTGGTATTTCGCTTATATATATATAGATTTCACATTATTGCATACTGTTTTGACATATATTTAACGGTTAAACTAGCGTATGTAGTAAATTAAAACAAAAACGATCTTGTCAAAGTGTTAAACTTTTGATCCAAATTAGTTGTTTTATATGAAATTGTTGCGTGTCACGTCCGTTAGCAAAACCAATAACTTTGTCCATAATTTTTAAGTTTTTTCAATTTTTAAATAGGAACCCTAAACATTCCCGGGATAAAAATTAGCCTAGATTAATTTCTACATGGACATGAAAGTCTTGTCAAAATTAGTTCAGGCATTCCGGAGATTAGCCCGGACAAACAGACAGACAACAAATTTTTAAATGCACGTTTAGGTTTTGTTAAAGTGTGAATAGCCATATGAGCTTAGAAAAAAGTATTTATTTCGAAATCACAGACACTTCAATCAATTCTATTTATATGTAGCCTAATAGGTTTATTAAATTAATACTTAATAAATAAAGTACCGTATTTCCTCGAAACGTTAAACTTCGCTATTTTATTGAATGAAACTTGAATTATTTATGAAACGTTTCTTTTACTGCGATTATTAACTGATAAAATTATGAATTTTTATTCGATTAGCGATTATTATTTTATTTTATTAATTTTTAGCGATTATGAATAAAATTATTTCTAAAATTATTTAATCTATCGCGCTGATCATTGGCTGTATAGTCCGGGAGTTACGGGCCTTCCCGCTTGTTAGATGTTTTCTTTTTAATACCGTACCAAATACAAATTTAACTTAACTATACAAAACCCCAATCAAGATATTGTCCAACAAACAATTTGCTTATATTGTTCTTCGATCAAATAAATACATTCTTCCTAATACTATCCAATAGGCCTAGTAAAAAATTATAAAACTTTTAATAAATGAAACAAAAATTATCATAATTTGCTTCGAATATTGACATTTTTACCGAATGAAAGTGAAATATGAACAAAAAACAAGAAAGCGAACACAAGGGAAATATAGAAAATTAATTTTAAAATATAACAGATGTTGAAAAAAGCAGCGGACGTATTGAGCTGAAAAATAAATTGATAGGAAATATAATCTATAATTTGGAAGTAGGTATTCCTATAGGATACCTATACAGTTGAGGCAGTTGGCAAAATTAGCAATTAATTATAAACTATAATAAAAAAAGTTGTGGTCAAAGAAGTAACGGCAGGCTACATCGCAAGTACTACTGTAAGGATGTGCGACTTGACAATAATAATTCACGTAATTTAATACGAATTAGTAAAAATTTATTTTTTACAATTTCGAATATTTAATAGATAAAAAAATCAATATCACTTTTTTCGCATATTCAACCAAACAGAAATTACAAGAATGATCTAGAATTTTCATAACGTAGAATTTTCTTCTGTAGAAAATAAACATGGGCAAACTAGTTACGCCTACAAGTTTTCAGTCTAGGTTTGATAATTTGGAAAGTTCGATCCCTACAGCGCAAAGAAAATGTGTAGGACCTATTTATGCATTAAACCGACCAAGGGGAAATGTTCTGACTTGCTACAATTAAATAAAAACCTGAACCTAACTAATTATAAATATAATTTTGGGCGTATATTTGCTTTTAAGACACGCACATTGTAGGCCCTACCGTTGGATGCTGGTAAACAACGGCTGGTACAGACTAGAGACTGTAAGTTGGAACTTCAGGCTATTATTTTATATTTCATTTTCATCGATTGAATGCATCCAATACATTTCTGCCTTGTTATACATATCGGATTAATTCGATGTATCAAATCGTGAAAATATATGTAGGGATGTATAAGCTATATCGAATATCCCCAGTTAGTCGTGTCATGTAAAGTAGGCCTACGGTAAACATTAAGTATTTATGTATTATAGAAATTTATAAAATGGCAATTTTTGTGTTTCTGATTTGTCAGGCTATACATATTTTGTTAGTGTTGCCATAATTCTTTGAACCAAAATACGGACATACCTTAAGATGACAACCCATCGAAGATTCGGGAGTAAAAAGGTGGTCGAATTAATGCACAAGTACCAGAAATTGCAAAGCTTAACTGCAACTGAAGGATATATTATAAAACATTGTTAAAACTTTATAAACATGTCTTTGTATATACAAAGCATTAAACAAATTTTCAAATAAACCCAACTAACTTCAACAACAAAATATTCTATCAGTTCATAAGCACACAAACATATTTGCCTAACCTCAATTAATTCAAACTTACTTAGAATACCGACTATTTTAAAATATTCACACAAATTTATGAAAACTACGATTCTCTATAATACAAATAAATACGTAATGTGCGAAACTCACCTGGAAGAGCTTACTCTTCACCCTACAGAAGTCAGATAACGACTGGATTAGTGGATTAGATAGACGTAGTGACTTACTGCGCATTGCATTGCGCAACACGATACACAAGTTTATCGCAACAGAATAAGGGAGGCTAGGTTATGTTTGATTGTTGAAGACTGAAGACTTTTATCACTTCAAACGACCACTATGCAATTATTGTTTTAAACCTAACAATTATTGTTTTTGTTAATAAAATCCAACCGTGATCGTTGGATAAATTATTGTAAATTTCTAATTTATGTTGAACCTTGAATTTTGTTACACAGCACCTGGACTAAATTGTCTGAATGGAAAATAAATGTCGAGTGAAGGCCTATATCACAATAAGCCCATAAGAGGCTATCGTAGCATTACTCTAAAATGTACGATTTAAAAAAATAACTGTAAAAAACAACTGCTGTATTCCACTGAAATAAAATAAAGTTATAGGCTAGGATGATTTAAACTGGTTTTGGCTATTCACTAACCTAGTTGACAGAAATTAAGTTTTGGCTATAGGCTACAACTTGTGAATAGGCCAGTCGTAAATAATAAAATGTGTAAATAGTCGTGTGAGTTGTAGTCTACATGTTATTTTACAAAATCACGATTGTTATTAAAAGCTTTGCAAAATACCATAGACTTGGTAGGTAGGCTATATTCAATATCCAAACTTGAAACTAATAAATAGAAACCCTAAAAGACTAGTCTGAGGCATAAATTATAGATACGCCTAGATACGTTAGTAACTTATCGAAACAATCAAGGTCCATGACCAAAGTTTAAAGTTATTTTTGATGTGGGACAAACAAGTTTAATATTACAAAAAATCTTACCTAGATTTAAATGCACTTGCTTGTGCCCGCTACTTTTGAATAGTGACATTTTAACATCGTATTATGTACATCATAGAAGGTTAGTCCAACATCATTGTTAGCACGGGACAAGTTTTTAAAATATTTTACCAGATTTGTTTGATTAATACGGATAAATTAACAAAAAAATCTCGATGCCCGAACTGCATGCTATTTTCCTCAACAAGAAAGCCAATAATAAAGAAAGTGGAATTTAGATCGTGATATAGGCTAGGCCTTTTAGATCTATTCATTCTATTGATTACAATTTTGTGTAATTTATCATACAAACCGGTTTTACTATCCATAATTTATTACATAAATTCTGAAGTTGACTTTTTCATTATGTAAACTAACAAATGAATATTAATCACTAATTATGTATTACTTACATATTTATTTACTCTGTTAACAAAATAATAATAATTGCTGTTGAGTTTCTTTTTAAATGTTGTAAAGAAGAAGAAATTAACCGGCATATAGAAAACAAGGGCTGGTCCACTCCTTTGATGTTGACGCTCGCCGACTGTCCCAACCTTCCTCTCGCCCCCTCCTATGTGACGTCACTATGATACCATGGCACGCCTCGTAAGCACGGTTCGCCTTAGCTCTCACGTGTTATTTGATATAACGTTGTAGACGATAATTCTTTAAAACATTATGCAATACACACAATCACCTATATTATATGTTTACCAAGCTTGGTTAATATTGAGTAATTATTTTGTTCAGTACAAGTGTTTAAGAAGGTATATAATTCCGCGAGATTTTCGCCTTTTGAAGCATATTTAAAACTAATTTTCTCGGAGAGGTATTCCACAAATTTCTTGAAAAATTTATACAATGCACACAATCACCTATAGGCTATTATATATTTACCAAGTTTGGTTAATACTGAGTAATTATTTTGTTCAGTACAAGTGTTTAAAGAAGGTATATAATTCCGCGAGATTTTCGCCTTTTGATGCATATTTAGGCTAATTTTCTCGAAGAGGTATTCCACGAATTTCTTTAAAAAAAGTATTCAATACACACAATCACCTAATTTTTACGTTTAGCGAGTTTGGTTAATATTGAGCAATTATTTTTCAGTACAAGTGTTTAAAGGAAGTATTTGATTCCGCGAGAATTTCGCCTTTGGAGCATATTCAAGGCAGATTTTCTCGGAGACGTATTCCATGAATTTCTTTAAAAAGTTATACAATACACACAATCACTTAAATTATATGTTTAGCAAGGTACTTATTTATTTAATGTTACGTTGCAGACGAGATTACTTTATGAAATGTTACCAAGATTATCAAGTAATATTGTCTGCAGCGTTACTTGAATATTCCAAGAAACACCTTTACTAACAAAATATATTAAAGCAAACATTTTATATATACATAAATAGATATAAATAAATAAATATATAATATATAAATAAAAGTAAGGTTTAAACTTAGAGTACCGGTAATTATTGATAACTCAAAATTTTAAAACAACAAGTTTTAAGTAATCAGCTTCAAATTAAAATAAACATTAAAATATATTATTTATTTAATGTAAGAGTTGCAAGCTAGATTACTTTATGTAAAAGAGTTACCAAAGTCCTCAGCAGCTTTAATTTCTTCTGCAGCTTTAAGTTAAAATGTTAAAAAAAAATTACTAGCAAAATGCACTTAAAATTGTCAGAATAATTAGATATAAATAAATATATAATATACAAATAATTATAATCAAATTTAAACCTAGAGTAATAAAATTATTGATGACAAAAATAAAAAATTAAACATAATTTTAAGTTAAACTTCTAGACTAAATTAAATTGCACAGTGTCAATTTAAATTTAAATAGTTTAATTGTTTAAATTCAACTATTAAATTAACTATTCCCTAAGGCCTAGGGAAGAATAATTTCCATAAAGCAGTTTTATTTAAAAATATATATATTTTATGTCAGCAGTAATTATTATGTCATGTGCATATCTGCATATAAGCTACTCATTATGAGTAAGTATTTATAACTTTTATGTGTTTTATTTTATAAGTATTACACAAGTTTTATTAAACTGCAATATGACATTCAAGTTTTGGTGGTTTATTTTAATAAATACAATTATTTTCAATAATGTGGCACATTTTGTTCAATTTCGTATTTAGTTTTCAGTAATGTTTCAGAGAATCAAATTAAAAGTATGCTAACATTAGTATACTACATCGATTTATTACCTTTGATTTAGTTAGTTTTATTATAACCCTGTCGTCTTCTTAAATCTTTAGACTAATTGTGTACAGTCTACTTATTGCTTTGTGTAGTGTCAATACTAAAACTAAAGAAGAGCGCATCATAAAAATGTTACAGCTTTGCTAAGAAATTGAAATTATTGTAGCAGAGAATACTTATGAGAAGCGGTGAGAATGGATCAGGCGTTACCACCGTGACGTCATCACAATGGCAGTGACGGGAACGCTTTCCTTGGCGGACTGGTCTAGCCCTTGTATTCTATAGCCCTGATATAGAATAGCCTTACAACGTGATTTTAATTTTCTGAACACGCTATTGGCAACATTTTCAATTGATAAATGCATAACAAGTGTCTTTAACCTATATTATGAATTATTTATTCTTTTATTATAATTTTTTAATAAGTTGAAATAATACGTATATAATATGCATCAGGGCAGTGCTGGCCCACCGGGATAACGAACATTTACGGGTGGAAGCGAGTGCACCCGATTCGTTTAAGTCAAGGTGGGGGCAGTGGCACTATATGTGAAACTTCCAAATAACGGACACTGCTCGGACCGCGTAAAATGTCCGCTATTAGGAGAGATGAGATGTTTGTACTGTAGATGTACAATTAGCAGTTATAATCTGCTGTGTAACAAAGCAAAAATTCATACTGTATATGGTCGATAATAAAAGTGAAATAAATATTGTAATTGTTTCATAAGGGTATTACTGTATTACTGTATTAGTGATGTGTAAATAACAGGAATAAAGGTTTATTCTCACAAAAATGCACAATAAAACACACATTATTAAATTAAATAACAGTCATTATGTATTAATCATTTACACTAAAAAAGGGTGTAAATGATCATTTTTCGCTTAAGGGTCGGCTCTAGTAAAACAGAAAGCAACCTGCAACTCCCTATAGCGGCGATAGGTTACGCGGACATTGCTCATCCTAAATCCATTTAAAACCCGCAATTATTCAAATAGCGTTTTTTTTAAATATCAAACTCTTGGAGACAAAATTCTTCATCAGAATGGCTTGGTAATTTTTCGCTATAATTATTAGTTACAACGTAAAAAATATTTAAAATCACCCTATAGCGGCGGTAGGTTACACGGACATTGCTCAGCCTAAATCCATTTAAAACCCGCAATTGTTCAAATAGCGTTTAAAACAAATACCAAACTCTTGGGGACGAAATTCTTCATGCGAATGGCTTGGTAGTTTTTCGCTATAATTAATAGTGACATCATAAAAAAATATTAAAAATCAATGTTTTAAATTATTAAAAAATATTAAACAAAATATTTTTCTTAGTTTTGAAAAAGCCATTTGTATGCATATTGGCCATAGCTTTAAAATGACATATCGTTTATAATTATCCGATAAAAAATAAAGGAAAATTTTTTATTTTTATTTAACATTGGTGTTATGGAGTGTCAGCCAACATGGCCGACAGCTAGAGCCGACCCTTAAAGTTAAACGCTTTCGTTTCAGAGACATCGCAATACACACTGTTCTCACGGTAACTTTATTCAAACTGAATTGTAAAAGGTTTTAACCACCACTGTTATTAAATGGCGCAAAGAAAAAAAACCTAGTTTCCCGGAAGTCAAATTCTTGGTAAACAGGACGTCAACTTCCTGGTAAATAATGAACAAACATTGCATTGAATGTTTCGAGACATCTACAATTCTTAGAAAAGGGCAACATTTTATACTCCGCTGTCCGTAATTCGGAAGTTTCGACTAACCTATTGACTACCAATTTGGTGTCCGTTTCCGTTTTTGGGAATGTCCGTTATTTAGAAACACTACAAAGGCCATAAAAGCATGAGCTCGGTCGGGGAATATAAAAATGTCCGATATTAAGAAGTGTCCGCTAATTAGAAGTGTCCGTTAAGGAAAGTTTCACTGTATAATGTAGTCCAGCACCCTCTCGCGGTTGTAATTTGTAATTAAATGAAATGAAATCTACTTTGTTAAATGTTTGAGCGGTATAGTTTTATTACAGCAGAGCAATCTAATTTGAAATGACAGCATTTAGTTTGAATATAAATTAATAAATGCTATTGTACGCTGTATATTATTATGTACATAATGTAAATACAGGGCCGTGGAGAGAAACCAAGGGCATAGAGACAAGTTTTCCAGGGCTCCCGTCAAATAATAAATTAACCTCTGAAATCCAACCTCTTCCTTTATTTTAAGATTCATTTTCTTTCGATATCCAAGTCAACGTACAAAAAGTTTACTTACTTTTGTATTTGTCCGTCACGTGACTTCTTTCTTCTCATATGACGCGTTTCGGAGATTTACTCCATCTTCAGACACGTAGTCACTCTTCCTTTATAATACCGGGTGTCTTAAAAGTCCCACCCCCGTATTATTATTTTTTTATTAATGGAAATAGACAGATTTGCTTTGGGGATTGTCAACATGACCAAAAA
>JAGFPH010006498.1:39655-61070 GCA_018207615.1 Philaenus spumarius | reverse complement strand
CCTGATAATTTTTACCACACTTTCGCTAAAATTTAAAATAGAGGCGAATTTAGTAAATTAAAACGCACGTTTGTAATTGCAATCGATATAATATATGGTTTAGCTTACTTCATCAAATTAGAAATGGTTAAATAGGCTCGTTTAATTTTGATACCGTGAAGTTTAAAATTTTATTTTGATCTTAGCCATGAGATGTCTTTAAATATGTGTCAAAGATGCATTTAATCTATAATCAGCTCTCAATAATGTTATGCAATATAAACACAAAACATTTCCGTGTAGTTATTTGCAGTCTTACCAACCTTTCATCGAACTTTCTAAATGATCTGTGGTAATTTGCGGTAATTTTTAAAGAAAGTCGAAACTACAGTTCATAGATTAAAAAAATTCATAAATTCTTAACTATTTAAAAACGGAGAATCATCTGAACTACCTTTGTTACCTACAGATTACACATTGCAGTTTTCTGAAACATATTTCCATATTTAAGAGTATTATTTGTGTAATAGTAAACTGGCAGCTTATTCAACGACGACTCCACTCAATAAGTTCCATACATATATTCTAGATGTACAGAACACCCTTAAAATTCAACTTAGTATTTTTGTAAAAGGAAATATCTAGGTCATAACTTAAAATGATACTTTTATACTAATATTATAAAGAGGTAAAGTTTGTTTTTTTGTATGTAGGCGGTAATGTCTGGAACTACTGAACCGATTGAAAAAATTGTTTTACTAATAACATGCTACACTATCCTTGAGTAACATAGGCTATAATTTATTTCGACAAAAACATTTTTTTATTTCAATATTTGTAGATTTAGTTAGAAAAGTTCTTAGGTTAGGTCTAGACTAATAAATCAACACATGTATTAACATTCATTACCATAGCAACCAATTGAATAAAATAACAGTTTAGCAGCTGTTTGCTTTAATATAGCCATTTACAGCTAATTTTAAACTTTGTACTTCTAAATTTTAGGTTAGGTTTTTATTAAAGTGAAGACCTGAGCCTTAATGGTTCTTTTAAACTTTATTATAACTGCTATTATAAAATGTACGAAATAATTTGATTTGAACATTTAACATTATTTACCGTCTTAGCTTTGGTGTTATTATTAGTCCTGCACCTTTAGTATAAAGAGATCATAACACGATTATGTGTATAGACGGTTCCAACGCGGTTGGCGTGCGGAGCACGCAAGAGTCTCCCCTAGTAAAATATAATTTTGAGATGGAAAACATCAGACGAGTTCGTTTAAGGTAAAAATCAGCCTAATGGATTAGAAAAAGTGGAAGGGGTTTGAAAAACTAAAAATTGACTATAACACTTTAATTTTAAACATAGTGCATCCGTTTGGAGTTATTATATTTCTCAATAGTATTACCTAGTACCATATATCATGAATAATAAAATAGATTATGCATGCATACGGCGGCAGTGTGGCGAAAAAAAGGTTGTCGGGAAAATATTGCATGATCGCGCCTCGGGGTAGTGCTAGGGAGAAATCATTCAAGGCATTGGTGCTACACACAGCTTTCGTCATTTCTCCAATAGATCGCGCCACTATCGTCGAATTTCCAGTGGATTGAAATAATGCATTGGATCGGAGTTCTATTAGGTTATCCAAATACAATACTAGTACTTTTGTTAAGTGGTTTAACTAAAACCTCAAAGTGTAGAAAAACGACTTAATTAACAAAAATATTCACAAATCTAGTAGTAGACATAGTATCAAATCCATTCAAAGTTATTGTAAACTGTGTAAATATTACATAAAACATTTGTCTGAAACAAATTTGTATATAAAGTCGCAGACAAAATTCACTTCTTCCTTAGTTGACACAATATCGATCCTGTTAAAATTTTGTACATTTTATAAACATTACCATAATTTTTGGTCCGACACTTTTTTATGATCTTTCACACCTACCATTAGTACAAGGGCGAACAATTTGTTCAATACTCAGCTAATCGGAGTAAATATAAACTTTGAAATCTACCTGCGCATGTAGGCCGAGCTTACTGGAAAGGTTTAAATCTGTTCAATGTTGAAAAAAAAAAGCATAATGAGGCACCAAACATGATATCAGTATTTCAGTGCTTAACACATAAGTCAAAGTTTAATTAAATCCTACTTAATGGTTTTTAAGCTAATTTCAAATAACCGAACCTACGTTTCCACTAGGCCTATATAAAGTGTACAAGACATGTAGAGCTGTTGTTCGATTATTAATATTAACAATAATTATTTCTTTGTCTCATTATTTCTCTGTCCTTTCCTAACTACCTGTCTACCTTATGTCCAATATCTTCGTTGAATTTCTTCTTAGCATACTTTCCATACTGTCTCTATCACATTTTTGCATCTGTCTCTTTAGTTTTTACGTAACGTTTAGTTTACCTTCATCTTATCTGTTTTCACTCTCTCTTAATATTTAGTATTTTTTCTGTTATTTTGTACCTATTTTGTATTTATATCTTCCTACTTCTCCAATTCTCTGTCTAAACCTTTCATTCGCTTTCTGTTCTATCTGCTACTGACTTTGTTCATTACCAATAAACAAAACGTTAAAGACAATGTTAAGACATGAGTACCTAAAGTAGAGTGGAAAGAATAAGCAGAAAAATGTAATACATAGTTCAACTTCAAATTACAATTAAATTTTACAAAAAAATGAATAAATAAGTGTTCAAACAAATATGTAATTTCTATTTTTTGTATATTCTAGCTATTGGTTTAATCCAGGGCCGGTTCATTATATATATAATGAATGTATATAATGAAGTATATAATGAAAGGTGTAGATTTTCCACTACTGTTGTGCTTGATCTTGACATAACAACTACAAATTATAGTTACCTATAAAATGATGAATCTGTCCGTCTTGTGACTTCTTTTATACTCTTAATTTACGCGTTTCGGGGCCGTGGTCCCATCATCAGAATGAAAAATCACTCCATTGGAGGTCGTTAAATGTTACAAAAAAAACACAAACACATAAAAAGACAATACACTCGCACACGTATAAGAACGACACATATGGTCCTTATTTGCGAGGTTAACTTTAGTAGCGCCACGTTATCTACCGCGCGAGACACTGATGCACACAATGGAGCACTAGGGGTATACTGGAAGCTAAGAGGTGGGGATATCAGAAGTCCTATCTGTCTCCGGACTATGTTGGAACTCAATGGCCATGTCATACAAGTAATTCGATTTAAAAAATAGTTGGTCGTTCAATACATTATTTGGGCTGTTCTTGTGTGCCTTATATATTTCGAACTCATCTGACGCGTCCATAAATGTACCCTTCTTACATATATGGAGAGGCTTCATATTATGTTCGAAATTAGTATACCTGTGGTTATTATCGACTATATGTTGTGCGAATTTCGACTTCATGTCACGTAGGTTCCTTTGAGGCAAATGCTCCTTGTAGCGTTCTTCGAACGTTCTGCCCGTTCGCCCAATGTAGAAACTATCACAATCACTACAGCCTAGTTTGTAAACGCCTGACTTTTTGCTTTTGGCAATGGGCCGTCTTTTCCCAGTAACTTTTAGATGTTGTTTTTCAATCAGTTTTTAACATTATTTGAATAAAAGATTAATGAAACTTAGACCATGCAATGTTAAACACATTAGTAGCCTACAATTTTATCAAAATATGATACATATTTTTTATGTAAATTCCAATAAACCAACACAAATATGAAGTGACTAATTACTATTTTATACTCTAGGCATAAAAAAAGTAAAACTACATCACTAAATAAATCTTATTAACTAATAAGAAGAAACACGTTGTACTATTTAAATACGCTTTCTAAACAACACTTAACATGTTTATCTCAGATAGAGACAATGATATCTGTTAAGTCCGACTGTAATAGAGTCTTGAATGTAATTTCACAAGCTATAAGTTTATTGTTTCTCTAACTTTATTTTTTTTAAACCTATATATAAAAAATCCAAATACCACTCACTGCCTCAAACATCACGAAATCTCAAAAACCACCGAACGGATTGGAATGAAATTTGGTATGTAGCTTCCTCTAGGGCCGTAGGTGCTGGCTGCGAAAGGTTTTCAGTTCGAAATTTTAGGGAGGGTTTGGGGAGGTAAAAGTTACTAAAAATCCCCATAAGAAATACATAGTAAATTATATTTATTGATATATTGTTTTGGTAATATACCTACATTTAACTTTGATTTGTCTATCCATGCAAAGCCGAATCGGGCCAGCTAGTATGATATATTCATTAAAATACTATACCGTGTAGCCAATAGGTTAACTGGGTTTAATTTGGTTTGACAGGGTAAATAAAATACGGTGTAGTATTGCAAATATTATGTCAAGTTCAACGGACAATATTGGCACTTAATTCTTTTTTGTTTGTCTTTTAACGTTGTTGTCCTTACCTCATTGTTGTCATTTCTTCTTTCTCTGCCCTTTTTGACGTACGCGACGTATACATTTTAAACCGTTTTTTTTCTGAACGGTAACACTCTCCTATTTTTTCCTATTCGTCTATATATTTGATTTAATACTGCCTCCTATTTATATCTAGCTGATTAAATCTTTCTCTCTTAAAATGTTCAGCTCACCTTCTTGTTATCTCTTCCCAACTATTTTTGTTTGTTTGTTTAGTAACACTTTATTTCTTTTCCCTGTAACACATTTTGATATAAATAGTATTTGTTTGAACGAATGAATATTAATGTTGATATTTTTCATACATTCATGAATGTACTTGAAATAAATAAAGTACTCACTACAGAAAACAAAACAAAATATTCACAAAAATGTTATGTATTTACAATTCTTAAGTGACTACTAATATTAATGATAAACAATGTACTAGTTTAAAAGCATAATTTATATAATATAATTATGTATTATATAGTTATATTCTCGCTGCATAAATACATTATATTCGTTCATGCATTTAATGTTTTCTCTGTTTCTCTCTCTCTTTCTACTTATTCCCTATCACTCTCTTAACGTGACTAGTTGTTGTTTGTAATACACTTTAAGCTATTTGTCAATGTAAACGGGATGCACTACCAGTAAGTTTTTGTTACATGTTAACCTCCCTGCTAATACGATACGAAGTCTAATTACAAGAGTCTAATTAATTAGAAACATTGACCCGTGCGAATATTTCGCAAGTTCGGAGTAGGCCTACATTTACCTGATTTAACACGTTGATTTAATTCAGTTAATTAAGTTCATATTTATTTACATTGGTTTATAAATAACAGATTCCCTATACAATCTTACAGTGTAAACAATCTAACTAACAGCTGTCATGCTAGTTAAACAGATGGTTAATAGATGGTGCCTTTCATTAGGAACATACAACGTATAATATAAAAGACTTTTAATACTTTTTTGTTATTAAAACATGAATTTTAAGCTGTTTGTCTATTTTTTGTTAATAGCGAGGAACATAAGCTTTAAAATGATGTTTGAATAATTAATTTTGATGAAGAATTAAGGGAGCTATCGCTTAGTGACAAAAAAACATCTTTGAGAAATAATAGCAATGTAGGCCCAGTGGAGTAACGGCAGATCTCCAGCTGGGTATTGTTATCATCAGTGTTGCCAACGTCAGGAAAATATCCCTACAACTTACTATCTTACATCACTGTTACTTTCGGATTATTTTTATTTTTTTTATTTTTTATTATTATTTTTTTTTTCGTATAATTATTGTATTTTGTATATTTTTCCGGTGTAGCGGTTAAGGAAAGATTTAAAATGATGCCTCATTCATGTAATTTGATGATGTATTAAGGAAGTTATGGCGTACCGACAAAAAATGGCCTTGAGAAATAATATATGTGATGATTAGAAACATTGAATGTGCTTTAGATGTATCTAAAGGCGAAGTCTGACAAAAGTTAGCCCTGGAGAGAGAGATGCTGTCACGTACTTTCAGGAAGAAACCTGGGCTTTACTTTCATTGATCGTGAGTGGATTGTTTCTGCAATACGTGTCGTTTTATCCGGTAAAACCCATTTTTATTGGTAAACCTATTTCAACAAATTCTATTACATAATTTCAGTTAAAGTTCAGGGTTTCTGAAATAAATTAAAACAATTAAATTATATAATTTTACAAACAATAAATGCGAGTATTATAAAAGTGTCTTACTTATATAATATTTCAGTATACCCTTAAACTTTTGGTGGCTGTATTAATACCAATTTCTGGAGATCTACTAGGACAATTTTACTGTGGTTTGCTTTAAATGATAGAAAATGTTGTCATTATTATCAAAACAATATGAAATGTAATTTTTAGTGCATCGGTATGTAAAATAAGGATACTTTTTGTATTGTTTTCGGTTAAAGCCCTATTGATACCTATTTCTAGAGTTTTGTAGAAATGGCCTATTTTAGTTTGGTTTGTTTTAAAGAAAAGAAAATGTTTTTATGCTATCTGTACTTGAATAAAGAGAAAAATTATTTCCAAGAAACATAAATTATCACAGCTTCTTCTCACAATAAATTTCTTGGTTAAACTCCATCTTTGAAGATGACAACTTTGTTGTTGAACAGCGTTTGACTAAAAACGTATTACAAGGAGAAGCTATGATAATTTATTTTTCTTCGAAATAATTTTTCTGTCCATATAAGTGCAGATAGCATAACAACATTTTCTTTTATTTAAAACAAACCACCCTAAAATCGGCACTGTAGATCTTCATAAATACGTCAATAGGATTTTATCTTAAAACAACAAAAAATTCCAAAAGTGCTCTTATAAATATACCGATGAACTAAAAATTAGAATTCAGTTATAATTCAGCTGTATTCTCTCCTTTTTTTACAAGTTATGTTAATCCTATTGGTTGTTTAAAAACTATGAGGTCATTATGGAGAGTCCTAAGTCCCATAAATATGTTTAGTCCTAAGTTAAGATTGATACAACTTGTTAATTGTAGCTCAAGTGTTGATAAAAATGCCGATTTATCCTTGAAAAGCGTTCGAGCATTAAAATTACTATTTTGCGAATCAATGCTCTTTCATTATTCTTAGAAGTGTATACTCCTCCATGTTTTAAAACAAGCAATCCGTTCCATGTCTTTCCAGGAAGTCATTAATTTGTGAAGATGAAACGTAGTTTGATTAAACAAAATATTTTTAAACTTCCTTCATGTGTATTACATTTAGAAATAATTATAAAATTACTTAACATGCTTGTATGTTTCACAAGTTCAAGAAGAGTTTCAACATACCTTGTAAGTTAAAAGATAACAGTTTACAACTAAATTATTGTGCGTCTTACTTCCCTATTATAGATATATGAAAATATTAAAAATAACTTAACTATTGACTTCTATTTTGTCCTCTCAAATTCATGTATTTATAAAATTGCGCATCGTTTAGCTTATGTTCTCAAGGTAAGACTACAAGATTATAGATCAAAGAAATAAGTATTAATTTTTTCTCGTTAGAAATTTTCTTCAGCTTAGTGTTATAATACTTCTTTAAATTAAATCAGTCCTATTTATTTTGTTATTTTTAACCGACCCACATTAACTGGCCTGCAATGCTTAGCAAATCAGTACAAGTTAAAAAGGATAGAACGTTTTCACATAAATCGTTATGAATAAACTAACACATAAACTTTTCCTATCTTCATCATAGAAAAAGTATGCTACATGTTGCAGAATCGTTGCCTGTATCGTGCGATATCTGTAGACAATTTACAATATGTGGAACAATGTTGCCAATATACGGCAAGGTTCATAAGATTTTTAGTATACGGATTGAAATCCGTGGACTAGTACTTGTGACATGGAGTGAAACTTTGAAAAGAAATAACTTGTTATCGAAAATTAGCTCAATTCATCCAAGTGCACTATATAAAGGCAATAAAATGAAATTAACAAGCTTTCGTTCTCACAAATAAAAACAGCTGTTCTGCTGTAGACCTAAAAAATTAAATAAAAATCTACTTTAAACTTTCCATATCGAAATACACTTGGACATATTTAAGTTATTAGAACTTAATAGCAAAGCGATTTGAAAAGTTGGAATAATCTATTTAAATAGCTTTTCATTGACTATTCATTATATTATATATATGCAGTTTAAATTATTTTTTTCTTTTTATCAAAATAAAATGTATTTTTTCAATATAGGTTGATCTAAAAATTGTTGACAGTTGAAAATATGGTGCTTTGTAATATGTTACATGTTAATAATATTGAATCTTTTTATAAAAAAGTCATTTTGAAAAGCATATTTCATTTATATTTGACACTTCTTTATTGCATATAGATGGCGTTTCATTTACGCATAGACCAAGCAAAACAAGGTTAATTATTTTAGGCAGTTGCAAACTGTATATTTAATTCTTTGAATCGAATATGTTGTCATAACATTGGTTTAAGAGAATTTGTATGGTCACTAAATGGACCCTACCAATACAATAAGTAGCTTACTATGAACTTTAAAACAATGCATGCAAATATTTAATAATAATTATACTTTTTTATTGAACTTTTATTTTGGTAAAACTGCAAATACAGATCACAGCAGGTTAATTTCCGTTTTTTTATCTGCGTTAGTTTTTAAATAAAGCTTCTCATCAGACATTATTTTACTAATTCACTTTATTACTAAATATGAAGCCGCTTTTAGCAACTTCCAAAGAAATGAAAAAATCGGATTGTGCTGACGCCAATCTATTGAATTGGCAACATGCTTTACTTACGTCAAGTTTAAATGTTGAAACTTTACACAGCACAGTTTAAATGTCGTATATCTGCAACAGAAATGAGGCATACTATACTTTTCCTATGTTGCCTCAGTGGAATTGCTTTTAGAGATGGTAAACAAGTTGTATGTCTTTACTGAACTTTGTTTCCTAAGTAAACAAAACTTTATAAAAACAGGATAAAAGTCAGCTAGATAAATATCAACGAAGAAACTAAGTTTAAAATATCAAGTTTACGACAATATTATTGTTTCTGATTTATATTCAAGATTATGCAATACAAAAGTTTAAAACTTCAGGAACTTAAAGAAAGTGTTTGAAACAACTATTACAGAACAAAGTTAGTTTTCTCTCTTTAAATTAAAATCACATCAAACATATCAGCTGAAATCAACCTAGATGGTCCGCCTCACATATTTGTATTATGGCAGATGAACGCGCACAGATGGCACAAACCCTGATCACTGAATATACTGATTTGGATATGTAAGGCCATAAGCCAGAGTAAAGATAATATTTAGTTTGTAGAACTGTTAAAATTCGTTTTAATAAGCTATGCATAGTTTGTCCACACTTATTAAACTTACTGTTAAAGGTAATTTACAGCCAGTTTCTTTACCACCCTCTAAATTTTTAACCTTATTTTATTTTATCTCAAATTTTCTTTCTCTCTCACAAACTTTACGACCATTTTACACTTTCTAAACCTTTATATCTCTCCTTCCACACCACCTCTCGCTTCTTTAAATCCTTATTCCCTGCCATTCATCTTTCTCCCTCATCATTTTTAATGATTCATCTTTCTTTCCTCTCTCCTATTTGTACCTAGATCTCTTCTCTAGAAGTCCTAACTCCCTTTTCGTAAAATATCATCCAAATCCTTCTCTCTGCGCTTATATCCGATGTATAAAAGCGAAAGTCCTGAATGGATGTCATACTTATCGCTAATTCTGAAATCTTTTGGCACAGATTGATTTAATAAGACAAAGTAAAGAATTTCCTTTCTGATATTTTGTGATTGGGAAGATAAAATCTGGTTAAATTTACTACAATTAACTTCATTTCTCTTTCTTAGTGTGAAAGTTGAGAGCTGAATTTTGACACATTTGTTTCTAAAGTAGGCGTAATAAATACGAATAGTAAAGCACTAATATAAGCTACCTAAACTACAAATCTAAATTCTTCTAATTTCTAATAATGAATGAGATGAATTAGGTACATTTTTGTTTTTTCGTATATAGAAAAAAAAGTACAAATAATTATAAAAAATGTATATGTTAATCTTTAACCAATTCCAATGATATTTCCTAATTTTGTTTGAACATACAAACTTCGTGCACAATGAGTATCACGCTAAAGAAATCTTTGCTTTCTTCCTGAAAAGGAACTAATAACTAAATAACATAGTAATATAAATCATAAAATCTACAACAAATTGTGAATTTCTGAGATCGTTGAATCTAATGACGTTTACAATACCCTTAATAATTGTCTTCAATTGGAAGAGTGCACATCTGGGCTCTATAATTTAATTGTATACGTGCAAGTACTAGTAATCTAGATGCTCAGATATAGTAAAGACAATAGTGCCCTTGTTCTCTTGCCACAGAACTAAACTGGTAATGGGTTATTGTATGGATGTATAAACAAAAATCTTAATAAGGTCAATAAAAGAGAAAAATAATTACTGGGTACTATTAAGGTAATTCCTTTATTTGACTCATATAATTTGCAGTGTCATTAAACCTAAATTCTAACTTATGGTCTGTAAAATAACGTATGTACCCTCGGTCGGGGCAGTCTTTGTCCATGTTAAAATAAGGGACTCTTCTCTATCTTATCCAGGAAAATATTTAATTGCAAAATGAAATTAATATATTTTATTATCAAACAATGTTATACTTTTCAGTTTTTGTTTACTATTTACTGCTGAGTGACATATGTGTAATTACTACCGTGATTTATTTTTTTATGGGGAAATGTCTATAATTGTTTAGACTTAAGATATGTTAATGTTTCTGCGTTTAAATGAAAACTGGAATTACAAAAATTACCATAGTAGGCTACCAAATATCTAAGAATAAAATGTAAATATTTATACTGTTTACTTTTCTTCTGCAATAATAACAATAACGCATCCCAACACGTCATACACTAAATATATCGAACTAACCATCTAGTCATTAACAATAACCATGGCGGGAATACATTATTATACATAATAAAGGACAATACCTTTTATTTTCCGTCAGTGAACATCTTTGTTTAAAACTTGTTTAAAGTTTTCGACGCGTTTCGAGAATGTATCTCATCATCAGAAACATCATCCCTCTATACATGGAGGTCGTCAAAACGTTAAATACACATACACAAACACATAACACACAACACATTTAAAAAACACAGTAAGTAGATGCGCATCTTACGACTCCCGGATATCGACTGGCTGTGCGTTATCAAACAGATCACAAAATAAAACTACAATACGCCTCGGGCATTCTGAATTGTTATCGCTGCGTCATACAGGGTGTTCGAATCAAAGTTCAGTTGGTCGTTTGATAATCGGTGTTCATTATTTGAATTTAATATTTTAAAAGCCATGCTGATTTCAAATTCTTCTACGGCCTATTCCGTTTGTCCTATATAAAACTTGTCACAGCTACCACACGTTAATTTATATACACCTGTTTGGTTTTCCAACTGTTTATGTGTTTGTGGTTGGAGTAATTTTTTTATGTGGAAGGCTATTGATTTTTTGAAGGTGGAGGTAATTATGTTGGGAAGGATGCTGCCATATTCAGTTGAAACAAAAATAGACTTAGCTTTCTCTTTCAGTGGTCTTTTGGATTTATTTATGTGTTTTGCGAGCAGCTTATTGGGGGAAGCAGCGGGAAGACCTTTCAAGGTTTGATTTAAAGAACACCTGCCAAAGAGGATTATTTCGGGTAATAAATCCAACTATGCGCGTCATTTAATCGAAGAAGACCATAGTTACTCGGACTTGGGCAGCAACTTCAAACCAATTAAGATTTGCAGTAAAGGCAAATTTATGTAAGCCGTAAAAGAATTTAAAATCTACAAGGCTTTAAAAAAAATTAAACTCAAATAATGAACACTGATTATTAAACGATCAACTGAACTTTGATTCAAACACCCTGTATGACGCAGCTATAACAAGTCAGAATGCCCGCGGCGTATTGTAGTTTTATTTTGTGTTCTGTTTGATAACGCACAGCCAGTCGATATCCGGGAGTCGTAAGATGCGCATCTACTTACTGTGTTTTTTAAATGTGTTGTGAGTTATGTGTTTGTGCATGTGTATTTAACGTTTTGACGACCTCCATGTACGGAGGGACTTTCTGATGATGAGATACATTCTCGAAACGCGTACGAAAACTTTAAACAAGTTTTAAACAAAGATGTTCCCTGACGGAAAATAAAAGGTATTGTACTTTATTATATACATTAGTGGCCTGGATACTGGAAAAATGAATACATTATGTATTTATAGCATCGACGTTTTGTAAAAATATTTGCATTTATTTTAACTAAAGGTTTAAGAACTCATTTAACAAAAATGTGTTTCCTATATATGGTGTTAAATAAAACAATGTCGGGTGTTAAAGGTTATGTACTTTTACATGAAGTCCCTTTAGTACATAATGTAGGATTAAATCAGTACAACTTCATTCATTGTATGAAACCATTATAAGCACACAAAATATTGTAACAACATGTTATAGTGGAGTTGTTAAGTAAATCTAACATGTTGTTTGTTATAAATAAATATGTAACTTGTTTTGTGACCCTTTTTGCATATTAACTTATGTTCTATATTATTTAATTTAAAAAAATATATATTGGTCATGCCATTGCTACTGGATAGAGAATTAAAAGAGAACCTCTTGAAAACCCGTAGCTATTACAACGTTAGCCTTGCAATTATTATTCAACCAGTAGTTATACATAAGCGAGCGTGAAAGAGTGGAAACTGCTTGGTATTTATAAAACTGCTTTAGCTAGACATATATTGCATTTCTCGTTACTTTATGCGTTCTCATCTTGAATTACTTTATAGTTGGGGTATATGATAGTTAAAAATGTACATTGGAATTCACCCACCTTGTAGAAGACGTTCTCCAGGTACCGTAGTAAAAATTAAAAATAATATTAGAAAATTTATTTCACGTTATAAACAATAACACGCAGAACAAATACACAAACACTTCTGTGAATGACATTTTATAATTATACACGATGTTTTGCGAAGATTTTAAACACTTTAAAAATCGGATCATGATAATTATTAGGAAATCTAAAAATAAACTAAAATGTTAATATCAATTATATCCACTTAAAAAATGGACTAGTCAAAAATAATATAAACTGTTTTGTAATCATAACAGCTTGTATTACATATTTTAAAACTATATTTGGGCAACTTCTTCTCCAACTTTGGCTCCAAAAGTATTATACAAATTCAGTGCCTACCTAATGACGTTCCAGGACCATATCACTGGAGGCCCTAATGTGTAGGTCCAATAAACCAACCGTACAGATCTTTTAGGATAAATGGCTTGTTTTCCCTTTGTTTTACCTTACAGCCCAGACCAGTTGAAAATTCAGAGGTCAATTGAGAAATCCGGAAAGTTGAAAATTTCCAAAAAGCTTGAAGGTTACGGGTAAATATATTAGTGGAATTTATATTATACACATAACTTTATCGCGTCAATGTAGCTTTGATGATCCTCTTTACGGGCAATAGCACACGTAACATAAAGTTTAGAGCTTGGTGTCTGATTGACTTTTATGTATTTTGTTGACGTTTATGTTAAAATATTATGACATTTTGACGATTGATGGGAAAATATAAAGGACTTTTAATATGGAAAATGTTAAAAAAAAGTTGCTATAAAAGTTTAATTTCAGTAAAAACAATTTTTTTACAGAAATAATCTACCTGCTGCAGTTATTTGTATGTGTTGTACCAAGAAATGAAACTCACCAAAGCGCACCAGACAAGCAACACGTTAATATTCTTTTGTTTCAGATTAATGCGTAATGAAAGTTACACGATATTGACCACTTGGATGCTTATATATCTTTGTTTGAAAAAATCTTCAATGGAATTCAAGCAACTAGTAAACAATTAAAAATAGGGCTCACATTTCACTATCCAGGATAAAATATCTATCAACTTACCAACGTCCGTCTAATAAATAAGATAAAAATAATATTACATTGGTGTATATAATTATGTAGGTTAAATTTAATACAGACCCTGAGTATTAAATTACAGTCACCAAAAACAGTAATTAATTAAATATTGTAGACGGCTGTTGAAAATGTTTAGTAATGTTAAGAAAATTTACTAAACTGTAGGACCTATATATTTTCCAAACGTTTACCGCATAAAATGATTAAATAAAAAAGCTCCAACTGAATCTTTGGCGTTTGCGACGATATTTTTATCATTGATCGAATTATAGAAATGGTTTTATCTCAGTCATCACGCCGGTTAGTAATGAGTATAATACTTTCTTTAGAATATTGTTGGAATCGGTTGGGCTACATCTAGGCTATCCTGAAATAAAAGTAGAGGATATTGGTTAATATCTCATTCTTGGTGAATGCTGGGAGTAGAGAATTTAAAAAGCCGTAGTTGATTAACCTTAAAACATACTTAATGCATGAATAGTATGAGTGTTCATATAACATTACAGTAATTACAGTAGTACCCATGTCTCAGAGACTAAAAGTTGTGTCTTTCTAGAAACCCAGTATGTGAGCTGACATACTATACAGCATCTTTTATCTTTAACTTGTTTAATAATTTTGTTTTATATTCCAGTCAGTAAAGAGTATCGTACTTTTGGGTTTAATAAACGGGTTAGAGTTGTTTATTCCGTTTCGCTTGATTTATTTTTTCTTAGGTTATTCTGAGTGAGTTTCTTCTTATCCAATTCGTCATCATGAGAAAGTCTGAAACCTCTTCGGCTTTAGACATTGAGACATCCATCATATTGTGATCCCCAGTGGGAAAACATACATTTCATACACCCAATCAAGGGTAGAGTGATGTTTCAGACGAAAAGAAATAAACCTAATCTCCTAAAAGGAAACATTTTAATCGCTTTATGCTTATCAATTATCAACAGTTAAAATCATAATAATAATAATAAAGAATTTATCCCTTGCGTACATAACATACATAATATTAGCACTAATACAATGCACATGCAACCATACATAAAAAGAATCTTTAAATACATCTCAATAATAATATAATTTTTCTCTTACAACTAAACATAATAATATATACAAAGAAAACCATACATAAAAGAAACTAAAAATACACCTCAATAATAATATATTTTTTCACTTATAACCAAACACAAAGAAAATTCTTTTATGTAAATTTTTTTCTACACTTTAATTGTGAAAGCATCAAAAACTTAAGGATTATTAGGTAACAATGTTGGCGAAGCCAGTTTTTGGATTTACCAGCACGCATTTCAGCAAAAAAAAAAAATATTTGTAGAACAGGATGTCAATGCTACCACCATTATTTATATTAATATACAACATTTTGTGATCTCAGTTAAGGCATGTAACTACCTCCAACTTAGCAAAACAGCGGAGAAAAACAATCGTGTTGCACCTAAACAGGCGTACAAAAAAGAAAATAAGCACTATGTTCAAATAACTACTGAATTAATATTCACATGCAGTGATGCAATAAATAAAATTGTTTTATATATTTTTGTTGCCTTACTCTGCAACTCAGTTGTCTACAATAATGAAAAAATCCGTCAGTAGATTTTAGACAATAAAACATTTATATATATATTCAACATGACATTTATTTAGAATAGTTAAATTTACTGAAACAAACTAACACTAAAAATACAATAATAACTTTTCAATCAAACAGATCCGTTAAAAATACATTTTTGAAATACTTAAGGTAAAAGAATTTGATCAGAAATATAATTGGTCACTTTTCTCAAAACATTATGGATATTCACGAAAACAACATGACAGTTCCCTACTAGTTGTAAAATTAAACCTTCTCAGTTTGTGAGATTAAAATTAAAATTTCTGGAGTGGAAAATTAGGTTTTCAGACTTTTTATTAAAATAACGTCACCGTGATAATTACATTTAACCTAGAGTGAGTATTCCAACTCCTTGCCTGGACTAATTACAACAGAGAATGGTAAACATTAGTTATCTACCACCCATCTCGTTATGTAGGTCACTATGAGTGGTTGTTTTAGAAGAACCAGATGTCTTCCTCTGCTTTTCCTGAATTCAAAGTATTTACATACAGAATGAAATGTGATAAGATTTAATAAATGTAGACATTTAAACATCGATTAAATAATTTGCACTCAGTGTCTTTTTAACCTAAACTTTACTATCCTTAATTAAATTATAAAAGAAATTAATACTGCTAAACTTAAATTTTCTAATGTAACAAATATCGAATACACATTTATGGGTTTTAGATGGATTTTTCTAATTTTTCTCCAATTTTGGAATTACTAAAAGTAGTTTTATTAACTGCAGAGTTAGTAAAAAATATAACTACCAAATAAAAAGTTTTTAACTTACCTCTTATGTCTTAACCTAAAATATAGTAAATAATTGGCTTATTCCGAAAATGTGTCTACTTTTCTCTCATATTTTGTTTTGGACCTTCCATACAATGTACAAATTTACACACTACTAAATTTGTTGTTTCCAACTCAATTGCTTACGAATTACATTTAGAAGAGTATTACATTTACTGCCATTTGGAGTACCAGAAACTATATTTCTCTGGAATTACATTATATAAGGAATATTAACAAAATTTATTGATTCTAGCTTAAATTGTAAGGGAGATATAGCAATGGTTTTTCTATGTTATAATTTTTTCGCCGTCTAGTAACATAACTGGAGTCTTACGTACACTTTAAATGGAATAAAACAACGAAATTTAACGTTAATAGATTACGCTCATACAGAGAAATAGTAATGGTTTTGTAAGGAGGAGGTTTCCACTTTCCCGCCATTTTCTATTAATGGATAATTATTATATGGGCTTTACCAAGAATATAAACCAACACACAATTTAGCGTGTTAGAGACGACCGGCAAGTACTTATGTGGAAAGCTACTACCAATTTTAATTATTTTACGACCCTTCAATGGTGATCATTACGTGTTTATACTTTTATGTGTTGTGTAGTGTTTTGTGTTACGTGATTATGGTCTGAAATTTTCGTCTTCGAAAATGGCATGAGTTGTGTCGAAACTAGTAAGACCCAGTAGCAGTAGAGCGGAAATTAATAGAACCACTTGAGGTTAGTAAATTAATTAAAACAAGTTTTTCTATTGTATTTGTTTATTGATAGAAACCAGAGGATAAGGTACTCATATTCAACATTAAGAATTATTTCGTTGCTTGAAAGTATTGCTTATACTTCACTGAGGATGGGGACTATGAATATTTACATAATAATACATAGACTGTTGTATAAACTATATTCTTACTAAACTTATTAATTTTACTAAGTCCTGACCAGTAAAGCTCAGTAAAGTTGAGGTACATAATAGATTTGCATAAACGAATTGGCAATTAACACAGGATGTAAAATGTAAACTTGTATAGTCGTAATCTTGTGTCAGTTACCTACGGTAGTTAATCTCTTATAAACTTTTAATCTATGATTAACATAATTATATCTGAAACTTTAATTGTTTCCTTTTATAATTTTCTATTAAATATTAAATTTTAATCAACTGAAATGTATTATAAACGCTCAGTCTTTACATGGGAATATTGATAAATTTCTAAACCTCTTCCGCCCTCAAAACTGTTACACTTTTTTAAGTTCTGAGAATTCATTGAGATTTACTGACTCATTCTAAGGAATCAGAACCCAGATTGATTCCCTGCAAATGCAGGGTTGTAATTTATTTCGCAATGGAAATGTAAACAAACGAGGTGGAGGGGTGGCAGGGTTTTAAAATCTCATATAATTGCGCATATTTTACTAAATTCGGAACCTAGTTATTCGACTAAACCTGAATATATATTACTTGTTTAAAGTTCTCTGTGAACATCCTTTTGGATATTGACCAACGAAGTTAGGTTAATGTCTACTTTCGAATCTGACCTCAGGATATTCAAATTTTATTGTATGGGCGATTTTAACAAAGAACTAGGTAACATTGATGTTTGCAAAAACTCAACTCACAACTATGTTTTATCCTTTACAGACAACTCACAACACTGATATCTCTAGCGCATTGTTCAAACTCATATCTGTAAGTGATAAGAGTCATGTAGTACGTCATGGCCAAAACCTGATGAAAACTAGATTAAATATTTTGCCTTTATTAGTAAGAAAATTTAAAATTAATCAAAATGTTTTTTTCAGAGAATATGAAGAAATGTATATCTATGATTTCATGTCTAATCTAAATAGTTTTCCAGTGAACGATATCATACGCACAGACGACAAAAATTCTATGGTAGCCTATCCAAGTTTAATAGTAATTTACTTGCGCTTTACTATAACAATGTACCATTAATTAAAAAAAAAAAAAACAGTTTTCTAATCATTCATCTCTTTGGATTAAAACTTTTACTCGTTTTTTGATGAGTCATCGCGATACTGAATTTCGCAGAGCTAGAAGATCCCGCCTCTCTATTGATTTTTATAACTACAGTCGCTTAAGAAATAAGGTGTAGCACTTGTTAAGAAACTAAAAATGTAGATACACTTATAATGCTTTGTCGAATGAAAAATCATCTGCTCAAATGCGGTGCGCTGTTAAGACAGTAGGTGTCGGTAAAGAAAACCCAATTCCCCTGTCTCTCTTTATCTTAACCTGTTTATCTGTATGGTATTTTTCTGATATACCGGGAGATCTTAATGCAGCAATGGGGTTTGCCAATAAAATTAAAAAGTATTGTATTCAATGAACACAAACCTCCGGTATTCCGTCGTAACTCGTAGCGATTTATTTTTTCCACTCCCCGGGTTTCCGTACTAAACCGTAGTAGAATTTTAAATGCGTATAACTTCGCCATCTATTGGAATATTTTAAAAATAACTTCAGAAACGTGTTCAGAGAACATTTTACAGTACAGTTGTATACCATTTGTTATTTATTTCTTCCGGCTGTTTAGGGTTTTAAATATGTGTTAATCTGTAGCACAACTTTTGTCAACCAAGAGTAACGTAAAACATGGCTAGACTGAATTTAAAATACATGGTTAATTTCATGATTTATTAAATGTAGTTTTGTATTAATTGAACACAAATAAAACAGGCAGTTTATGGTCTAACAAATATTAAGTGTTTCCTAACATTTTTGTAAAAGTTATAATTGTGAGTGAACTTATTTTTAATTTGTTTTTTATTTGGACTTAAAAAAATTCAGTGCTGCATTAGGTTAGTAAATATACAAATGTTGTATATGCCAATATAATATTAAGATATGGTATGGTAAAAGTTTAATGTATATTGAACAATTAGTTAATTAGTTATCGTAGTTTGAACATTAACTGAATGTATTTATGACAAATTTAGTCATTTAAGAGGTCTGGTACTTGGTGTAAGTTATGAATACTGGGGAAAGGGAACCTTGGACTTGATCAAGAGTTAATCTGTTGGATCTGATTCTATTTCAATTAACTTCATCAAGGAAACACTGTCGGTTTTGTTAACCATAAATAAAACTCGTTTTCTTTAATCTCACACTCCATCAACTTTTCCTACTAATCGAAAGATAAAGTAAATTTTGATATTAATGATATCGACTATTCGGATGATATGCATGGATTGACTTTGAATCACAAACCTACAGTAAAACTAAATCTATTGTATCTTCTGTAGAATGCTCTCAAATAAAAAGTATTTAAGTAGTGGACCAAAAGTTATAATAAAAGGCAATGCTTTGCCTTATTGTTTTAAAGTAAAAAATCTTGGCCTCACAATAAACAATACTCTAAGCTGGACAACCAATGTCATACCACGTGCATAAAGTATTTGCTGGCATGCACACTCTGAAGAACGTAAAAGATAGATTGCCGTTTAATATTAGAGTGCAGCTGGTGAAAACAATAATTTTCGATATTTTAACTATTGTGATAGGCCTACAGTTAGAAATGAAATTACTGTCAAATCAGCTAACAAACTTTAGCGTGCTCAAAACTATCATTTACGGTTCATTTTTGGCCAAAAACGTGAAGGTCGTGTGAAAAAATGTAATAAACAAATTTCAATTCCAAAACTTAGTTTTTTCGAAATTTTTATGATATGCACTTTATTCTGTTTCCTGTATTTGCCTCGCTATCTGGTGGAAAGGTTTTTTTTTAGCTCAAATGTAAATGCTACCGACACACGACGAGGAGTTTAATTATTACTTACACCCAGGCACAGAACTGAGATATTAATAAATAATTCTCTGTGACAGCATCTATGCTCTGCTCAGGAATTCATTGCTGGAGAGTTTGAAATGCATCAATTACCGTGTTCAGTTCAAAATACCTAACGTCATATATCCAGTTAGATAGTTTGTTGTTTGCAGGCTATTGAGTTATTACGAATCCAGTTAAAATTACGTTTCGAAAGAAACAATAGGAAATGTTAGTAGAAAATGCCATCAAGTAAAGCAAATGGTTTACGTGCTTAAAGTAGTCAGATCAAGCAGTAAATGTTTCCTTTTAAGCAATCGGAAATTAAAATAAAATTGTCAAGAATATATACTTGGAGGTAAACACAAGATATAAAGGTATCGGAACAAAAATAAACTGTATCCCGAATGTGTAACTTTGTTACACAGAACTTTTTTTATGGGTCTCTTAACTTTTATAATTAAATACAAAATTGGAAGTAATATAGCGCCTACCCTAGATTTTCCGGTATATTCCAAAATAAGGATGTATGTTTAACGTTTGGTTATTTGGTTAAAATCTATTTTAACCCCCCTCCCCCCCAAAAAAAATCCCGACATTTAGTAGTAAAAATTAATACTAGGTTTAAAAAGTGAAAATTAAATTATAAAATAGACAACACAACAGAGGATAAAGCAACATATTTGACATCATTGTGCATTGCATGCAAACTGATATTTAGATTCACTTGATTAAACTACAACGTACAATACACATGGATGCAGTAGGTTACAGCCTTACTCTCTTGTAAGCTTGATCTTATATAAAATAACAAAACTATGAAGGTTCAACAAAAATACTTCACTCCACAACACGCAATGTATTACTCAATGTATTACAATACTCCCAATACGGGGGTTGGCGGGCGTGCCTCCCAATGCATTGGGTATTGAAAATACTCCAAATACGTGGGTTGGCGTGCGAAGCAAGCAATGCATCGTGTATTGAAAATACTACCAATACGAGGGTTGGCTTACGAAGCACTGTGCGTCGGCCGCTTCTCATAGTGTTTGGTGTCAAGCTCACATGTGCGTCCTTAACAGTGAACGTGTTAAAAGGATTTATTAAATTCAAATCCTCGGTCCTGACCAGACCCCCCCCCCCCAACCGAAAAGTTTTCCTGGTTATGGCCTTGGAACTATAATAATCGTGTAGTGTTTAGACATTTAACACTAACTGGATAGTTAAAACTATTATGTTTAAGTTAGAAAGGAATTATAATAATT
>JAGFPH010006498.1:29369-39555 GCA_018207615.1 Philaenus spumarius | reverse complement strand
ATTCATTATTAGAAATTAGAAGAATTTAGATTTGTAGTTTAGGTAGCCTATATTAGTGCTTTACTATTCGTATTTATCACTTTAGAAACAAATGTGTCAAAATTCAGCTCTCAACTTTCACACTAAGTAAGAGAAATAAAGTTAATTGTAGTAAATTTAACCAGATTTTATCTTCCCAATCACAAAATATCAGAAAGGAAATTCTTTACTTTGTCTTATTAAATCAATCTGTGCCAAAAGATTTTAGAATTAGCGATAAGTATGACATCCATTCAGGACTTTCGCTTTTATACATCGGATATATGCGCAGAGAGAAGGATTTGGATGATATTTTACGAAAAGAGAGTTAGGACTTCTAGAGAAGAGATCTAGGTACAAATAGGAGAGAGGAAAGAAAGATGAATCATTAAAAATTATGAGAGAGAAAGATGAATGGCAGGGAATAAGGATTTAAAGAAGCGAGAGGTGGCGTGGAAGGAGTGATATAAAGGTTTAGAAAGTGTAAAATGTTCGTAAAGTTTGTGAGAGAGAAAGAAAATCTTAGATAAAATAAAATAATATTAAAAATTTAGAGGGTGGTAAAGAAACTGGCTGTAAATTACCTCAACCAGTAAGTTTAAACAGCTTGGACAAACTATGCATAGCTTACTAAAAACAGTTCTATAAACGAAATATCTTTACTCTGGCGTATGGCCTTACGTATCCAAATCAGTATACTCAGTGATCAGGGTTTGTGCCATCTGTGCGCGTTCAACTGCCATAATACAAATATGTGAGGCGGACAATCCAGGTTGATTTCAGCTGATGTGTTTGATGTGATTTTAATTTAAAGAGAGAAAACTAACTTTGTTCTGTAATAGTTGTTTCAAACACTTTCTTTAAGTTCCTGAAGTTTTCAACTTTTGTATTGCATAATCTTGAATATAACTCAGAAACAATAATATTGTCGTAAACTTGATATTTTAAACTTAGTTTCATCGTTGATATTTATCTAGCTGACTTTTATCATGTTTTTATAAAGTTTTGTTTACTTAGGAAACAAAGTTCAGTAAAGACATACAACTTGTTTACAGTTTTTGACATTTACATCTCCAAAAGCAATTCCACTGAGGCAACATAGGAAAAGTGTAGTAGACCTATGCCTCATTTCTGTTGTAGATATGCGACATTTAAACTGTGCTGCAAACTTGACGTAAGTAAAACTTGTTACCAATTCAATAGATTGGCGTCAGCACAATCCGATTTTTTCATTGATTTGGAAGTTGCTAAAGCGGCTTCATATTTAATAATAAAGTGAATTAGTAAAATAATGTCTGATGAGAAGCGTTATTTAAAAGCTGAACGCAGATAAAGAACGGAAATTTACTACTTATGATCTGTACTTACAGTTTTACAAACATAAGAGTTGAATAAAAAAGTATAATTATTATTAACTATTTGCATGCATTGTTTTACAATTCATAGTAAGCTACTAGGTAGGGTCCATTTTAGTATAAAATACTTTATACTTTATATAAAATATATAGTTTATATAAGTATACAAACAAACGGCTACTTTCTATTTGTAAATTTATGTTGTCTCTCCTGCGCTGCTTTAACTTTAGATAAATATTTCCTTTGTTCATTTATTACAAACATGCTACACTCAAAATAATATTAAGCCTGTTTAAAAGGCTTAAGTATTTAATACTGTTTAAAATAATAACATATATGGCTTAATAATAACAATGTGCAATATTATTCCAAGTAAATTATGAAAGCTGCTTAGAAATTCGTAAATATAACTGTTTAATTATAAAATATTAGTTATATTATACTGGCGTAAGAGAAAACGTAACACTTTTATTTGCATATTAATGTAGACGAAAGTAGGGGAAAGGAGGGTTTGTCAATATGTAAACATACCCTTTTAGGATTCACTTTTTTATATTAAATGTAAAATTTTAAAAAAGGTAAAAAAATAATTTGTATTGAATATTAATTTTAAGTGTGTTTAGGTGTAAGTGTTTAAGTGTGTAAGCGACCATACAAATTCGCTTAAGCCAATGTTATGACAACATATTCGAGTCAAAGGAATTAATAATATACTGTTTGCAACTGAATAAAATAATTAACCTTGTTTTGCTTGGTTTATGTGTAAATGAAACGCCATCTATATGCAATAAAGAAGTGTCAAATAAAAATGAAATATGCTTTTCAAAATCACTTTTTTATAAAAAGATTCAATATTATTACCATGTAATATACATTACAAACCACTATATTTTCAACTGTCAACAATTTTTAGATCAAAGTTTATTGCAAAAATACATTTTATTTTGATAAAAAAACTAATAATTTAAACTACGTATTTACAATACTGTATAATAAATAGTCAATGAAAAGCTACTTAAATAGATTATTCCAACTTTTCGAATCGCTTTGATATTCTAATAACTTTAATATTTGCAAGTGTGTATTTCGATATTAAAAGTTAAAAGTAGATTTTTATTTTATTTTTTAGGTCTCCAACAGAACAGTAATATTTATTTGGGACAATGAAAAGCTTGTTAATTTTATTTTATTGCCTCTATAGTGCACTTTGATGAATTGAGCTAATTTTCGATAACAAGTTATTTCTTTTCAAAGTTTCACTCCATGGCACAAGTACTAATCGCGCGGATTTCAATCCGTATACTAAAAATCCGATGAACCTTGCCGTATACTGGCAACATTGTTCCACATATTGTCGACAGATCTCGTACGATACAGACAACGATTCTGCAACATGTAGCATACTTTTTCTAAGATGAAGATAGGAAAATTTAATGTGTTAGTTTATTCATAACGATTTATGTGAAAACTTTCCATCCTCTTTTAAACTTGTACTGATTTGCTAAGCTTTGCAGCCCAGTTAATGTGGGTCGGTTAGAAATAACAAAATAAATAGGACTGATTTAATTTAAAGAATTATAACATTAAGCTGAAGAAAATTTCTACCAAGAAAAAATATATACTTATTTCTTTGTTCTATAATCTTTGTAGTCTTACCTTGAGAACATAAGCTAAACGATGCGCAATTTTATAAATACATGAATTTGAGAGGATAAATAGAAGTAAATAGTTATATTATTTTAAATATTTTCATATATCTATAACAGGTAAGTAAGACGCACAATAATTTAGTTGTAAACCTTTATGTTTTAAATTATAAAGTATGTTGAAGCTGTTCTTGAAGTTGTGAATCATACAAACATGTTAAGTACTTATATGCATATGAATTTAATAATTATGTATAAATGTAATATACAATTTAAAATGTTAGAGATACCGTGTCAAAGAGCACGAAATAGTAGAAGGAAGTATAAATAGTTTCTTTTGTTCAGTCAAACTACGTTTCATCTTCACAAATTGATGATTTCCTGGAAAGACATGGAACGGATTGCTTGTTTTAAAACAGGTGGCATGTAAGTAGGAGTATACACTTCTAAGAATAATAAAAGCGACTGATTCGCAAAATAGTAGGTTAAATGCTCGAACGCTTTTCAACGATTAATCTGCATTTTTATCAACACTTGAACTACAATTAACAAGTTTAATTTAGGACTAAACATATTTATTGTCCTCTCCATAACGAATCTCATAGTTTTTAAACAGCCAATAGGATTAACATAACTTGTACAGGAGAGAATACAGCTAAATTATCATTTTTAGTTCATCGGTATATTTATAAGAGCATTTTTATAATTTTTTGTTTGTTTTAAGTTAAAATCCTATTGATACGTATTTCTGAAGATTTACAGTACCGATTTTAGGTTGGTTTGTTTTAAATAAAAGAAAATGTTATGCTGGCTGCACTTAAATGGACAGAAAAATAAATTATCATAGCTTCTCCTTACAAAACGTTTCTAGTCAAACGCTGTTCAACAACAAAGTTGTCTTCTTCAAAGATAGAGTTTAACCAAGAAAGTTATTGTAAGAAAAAGCTGTGATAATTTATGTTTTTTGGAAATAAGTTTTCTCTTTATTCAAGTACAGATAGCATAACAACATTTTCTTTCCTTTAAAACAAACCAAACTAAAATAGGCCATTTCTAAAAAAAATCTAGAAATAGGTATCAATACGGGTTTAACCGAAAACAATACAAAAAGTACTCCTTATTTAATATACCGATGAACTAAAAATTACATTTCATATTGTTTTGATAATAATGACATTTTCTATCATTTAAAGCAAAACACTTTAAAATTGTCCTAGTAGATCTCCAGAAATTGGTATTAATAGAGTCACCAAAAGTTTAAGGGTACAGTATACTGAATTATTATATAAGTAAGACACTTTTATAAATACTCGTATCTATTGTTTGTAGCATTATATAATTTAATTGTTTTACTTTATTTCAGAAACCCCGAACTTAAACTGAAATTATGTAATAGAATTTGTTGAAATAGGTTTACCAATAAATGGGTTTTACCGGATAAAACGACACGTATTGCAGAAACAATCCACTCACGATCAATGAAAGTAAAACCCAGGTTTCTTCCTGAAATTACGTGACAGCATCACCCTCTCCAGGGCTAACTTCTGTCAGACTTTGCTTCCAGTCAGTAACAGATACATCTAAAGCATAACCAATGTTTCTAATCATCACATATATTATTTCTCAAGGCCATTTTTTTTGTCGGTACGCCATAACTTCCTTAATACATCATCAAATTACATGAATTTGGCATCATTTTAAAGCTTTCCTTAACCGCTACACCGGAAAAATATACAAAATACAATAATTATACGAAAAATACAAAAAATTAAAAAAAATTAAAAGAATCCGAAAGTAACAGTGATGTAAGATAGTAAGTTGTAGGGATATTTTCCTGACGTTGGCAACACTGATGATAACAATACCCAGCTGGAGATCTGCCGTTACGCCACTAGGCCTACATTGTTATTATTTCTCAAAGATGTTTTTTGTCGCTAAGCGATAGCTCCCTTAATTCTTCATCAAAATTAATTATTCAAACATCATTTTAAAGCTTATGTTCCTCGCTATTAACAAAAAATAGACAAACAGCTTAAAATTCATGTTTTAATAACAAAAATGTATTAAAAATCTTTTATATTATACGTTGTATGTTTCTAATGAAAGGCGCCATCTATTAACCATCTGTTTAACTAGCATGACAGCTGTTAGTTAGATTGTTTACACTGTAAGATTGTATAGGGAATCTGTTATTTATAAACCAATGTAAATAAATGAACTTAATTAACTGAATTAAATCAACGTGTTAAATCAGGTAAATGTAGGCCTACTCCAAACTTGCGAAATATTCGCACGGGTCAATGTTTCTAATTAATTAGACTCTTGTAATTAGACTTCGTATCGTATTAGCAGGGAGGTTAACATGTAACAAAAACTTACTGGTAGTGCATCCCGTTTACATTGACAAATAGCTTAAAATTTATTACAAACAACAACTAGTCACGTTAAGAGAGTGATAGGGAATAATTAGAGAGAGAGAGAGAAACAGAGAAAACATTAAATGCATTAACGAATATAATGTATTTATGCAGCGAGAATATAACTATATAATACATATATTATATAAATTATGCTTTTAAATTAGTACATTGTTTATCATTAGTATTAGTAGTCACTTAAGAATTGTAAATACATAACATTGTGAATATTTTGTTTTGTTTTTTGTAGTGGGTACTTTATTTATTTCAAGTACATTCATGAATGTATGAAACATATCAACATTAATATTAATTCGTTCAAACAAATACTATTTATATCAAAATGTGTTACAGGGAAAAGAAATAAAGTGTTACTAAACAAACAAACAAAAATAGTTGGGAAGAGATAACAAGAAGGTGAGCTGAACATTTTAAGAGAGAAAGATTTAATCAGCTAGATATAAATAGGAGGCAGTATTAAATCAAATATATAGACGAATAGGAAAAAATAGGAGAGTGTTACCGTTCAGAAAAAAAACGGTTTAAAATGTATACGTCGCGTACGTCAAAAAGGGCAGAGAAAGAAGAAATGACAACAATGAGGTAAGGACAACAACGTTAAAAGACAAACAAAAAAGAATTAAGTGCCAATATTGTCCGTTGAACTTGACATAATATTTGCAATACTACACCGTATTTTATTTACCCTGTCAAACCAAATTAAACCCAGTTAACCTATTGGCTACACGGTATAGTATTTTAATGAATATATCATACTAGCTGGCCCGATTCGGCTTTGCACGGATAGACAAATCAAAGTTAAATGTATAATTAAAACAATACATCAATAAATAATATATTATACTATGTATTTCTCATGGGAATTTTTAGTAACTTTTACCTCCTCAAACCCTCCCTAAAATTTAGATTTTTTTTTAAAACCTTTCGTAGCCAGCACTTATGGCCCTAGAGGAAGCTACATACCAAATTTCATTCCAATCCGTTCCGTCGTTTTTGAGATTTCGTGATGAGTGAGTGGTATTTGGATTTTATATAAAATATAGATTAAAAAAAAATTAAGTTAGAGAAACAATAAACTTATAGCTTGTGAAATTACAATCAACCTTCTATTACAGTCGGACCTAACAGATATCGTTCTCTCTCTCTGTGATAAACGTGTTAAGTGTTGTTTAGAAAGCGTATTTAAATAGGACAACGTGTTTCTTCTGATTAGTTAATAAGATTTATTTAGTGATGTAGTTTTACTGCCTTTTTTTTAAGCCTAGAATTTAAAATAGTAATTAGTCAATTCATATTTGTGTTTTTTTATTGCAATTTACATAAAAAATATTTATCATATTTTGATAAAATTGTACTAATGTGTTAAACATTGCTGTCCAGATTGCATGGTCTAAGTTTCATTATTTTTTAAATTTAAATAATGTTGAAAACTGATTGAAAAACTTAATATTTTTGTAAAAACCCCGTTGATATCTAAACTGTCAAGATCAAGCATTACAGTAGTGGAAAATCTATACCTTTCATTATATACTTTACAAGGGGAGACCCCTGCGTGCTTCGCACGCCAACCCCCAATGGAACCTTCTAAAAAAATACGTTATGTTTTATTTATAATAAAGTTGTAGTATTAATAATAACCTCAAAACTAAGAAGGTAAATAATGTTAAATGTTCAAACCAAATTATTTCTTATATTTTATAACAGCTGTTAGTAATAGTTAAAAGAACCAGCAAGGCTCAGGTCTACACTTTAAAACCCTAACCTATAAGCTAGAAATACAAAAATAATTGCTTCAAATTTTGAAATCAGCTGTTAATAGAAATATTGAAGCAAACAGCTATATTATCTGTTATTTTATTCAATTGGTTGTTATGGTAATAAATGTAAATACATGTGTTGGTTTATCTTTGTAGGCCTAACCTAAGATTTTTTCCGACTAAATTTACAAATATTGAAATAAAAAAAGGTTTTTACCGAAATGAATTATAGCCTATGTTACTCAGGGATAGTGTAGCTTCTTATTAGTAGTACTATTTTTTCAATCGGTTCAGTAGTGCCAGAGATTACCACCTACATACAAAAAAAAAAAAAAAAAAAAAAAAACTTTACCTTTTTATAATATTAGTATAGATTGAACCTGATCCGGATTAAACCAATAGCTAGAATAGACAAAACATACTAATTAAAAATTTGTTTGAACACTTATTTATTTAATTTTTTTTTTTTTTTTTTTTTTTTTAAATTTTATTGTAATTTTTAGTTGAACTATTACATTTTTTTGCTTATTCTTTCCACACTACATTAGGTACTCATGTTTTAACATTGTCTTTAAAGTTGTGTTTATTGGTGTAGAAGATAGAACAGAAAGCGAATGAAAGGTTTAGACAGAGAATTGAAGAAGTAGGAAGGAATAAATACAAAACAGCTTCAAAATAACAGAAACATACTAAATATTAAGAGATAAGATAAGAATAAGATTAAGATAAAGATAAGATTAAGAGATAAGATGAAGGTAATATTAAACGTTATGTAAAAACTAAAGAGACAGATGCAAAAATGTGATAAAGACAGAAAGAAGTATGCTAATAAGAAAGTCAAGGAAGATATTGGAGAAAAGGTAGACAGGTAGTTAGGAAAGGACGGAGAAATAATTAGACACATGAGAAATAATTATTGTTAATATTAATAATTGAACAATAATTCTACTTGTTTTGTACACTTTATATAGTTAAAACGTAGGTTCAGTTATTTGGAATTAGCTTAAAAACCATTAAGTAGAGTTTAATTAAACTTTGACTTATGTGTTAAGCACTGAAATACTGATATCACGTTTGGTGGCTGATTATGCTTTTTTTTCAACATTGAACAGATTTAAACCTTTCCAGTAAGCTCGGCCTACATGCGCAGGTAGATTTCAGTTTATATTTACTCCGATTAGCTGAGTATTGAACAAATTGTTCGCCCTTGTACTAATGGTAGGTGTGAATGATCATAAAAAAGAGTCGGACAAAAAAAAGAGTCGGATGGTGATATTTATAAAAATTACAAAATTTTAAAGGGATCGATATTGTGTCAACTAAGGAAGAAGTGAATTTTGTCTGCGACTTCATATACACATTTGTTTCAGACAAATGTTTTACGTAATATTTACACAGTTTACAATAACTTTGAATGGATTTGATACTATGTCTACTACTAGATTTGTGAATATTTTTGTTAATTAAGTCGTTTTTCTACACATTGAGGTTTTAGTTAAACCACTTAACAAAAGTACTAGTATTGTATTTGGATAACCTAATAGAACTCCGATCCAATGCATTATTTCAATCCACTGGAAATTCGACGATAGTGGCGCGATCTATTGGGGAAATGACGAAAGCGGTGTGTAGCACCAATGCCTTGAATGATTTCTCCCTAGCGCTACCCCGCGGCGCAAACGTGCAATATTTTCCCGACAACCTTTTTTTCGCCACATTGCCGCCGTATGAATGCATAATCTATTTTATTATTCATAATCTATGGTACTAGGTAATACTATTGAGAAGTAAAATAACTCCAAACGGATGTTTAAAATTAAGGTGTTATAGTCAATTGTTAGTTTTTCAAACCCCTTCCACTTTTTCTAATCCGTTAGGCTGATTTTTATCTTAAACGAACTCGTCTGATGTTTTCCATCTCAAAATTATATTTTACTAGGGGAAACCCTTGCGTGCTCCGCACGCCAACCGCGTTGGAACCGTCTATACACACAATCGTGTTATGATCTCTTTATAATAAAGGCGCAGGACTAATAATAACACCAAAGCTAAGACGGTAAATAATGTTAAATGTTCAAATCAAATTATTTCGTACATTTTATAACAGCAGTTATAATAAAGTTTAAAAGAACCATTAAGTCTCAAGTCTTCACTTTAATAAAAACCTAACCTAAAATTTAGAAATACAAAGTTTAAAATTAGCTGTAAATGGAAATATTAAAGCAAACAGCTGCTAAACTGTTATTTTATTCATTTGGTTGCTATGCTAATGAATGTTAATACATTATGTGTTGATTTATTAGCCTAGGCCTAACCTAAGATCTTTTCCGACTAAATCTACAAATATTGAAATAAATTAATGTTTTTATCGATATAAATTATAGCCTATGTTACTCAAGGATAGTGTAGCATGTTATTAGTAAAACTATTTTTTCAATCGGTTCCTTTAAGTTATGACCTAGATATTTCCATTTTCAAAAATACTAAGTTGAATTTTAAGGGTGTCCTTTACATCTAGAATAAATGTATGGAACTTATTGAGTGGAGTCGTCGTTGAATAAGCTGCTAGTTTACTATTACACAAATAATAATACTCTTAAATATGAAAATATGTTTCAGAAAACTGCAATGTGTAGTCTGTAGATAACAAAAGTAGTTCAGATGATTCTCCGTTTTTAAATAATTCAGAATTTATAATTGTTTGTAATCTACGAATTACAGTACTTGAAAAAATTACCGCAAATTGCCACAGATCATTTATAAAGTTTGATGAAAGGTTGGACTGCAAATAACTACCGGAAATGTTTTGTGTTTATATTGCACATATTATTGAGAGCTGATTATAGATTAATGCATCTTTTGTTAAGTTAAAGCAAGGATACATATTTAAAGACTGTAGAAGCTGACATCTAATTGCTAAGATCAAAATAAAATTTTAAATTGAACGGAATCAAAATTTAAGGAGCCTATT
>JAGFPH010006498.1:7610-21373 GCA_018207615.1 Philaenus spumarius | reverse complement strand
GATAGTTAAAACTATTATGTTTAAGTTAGAAAGGAATTATAATAATTGTTAAAAAGTACTAGCTGTGACGGGCTCAGTATCAGGGTTAGAATTGGGTATCGATCATGAGCATGTCACCGAATATCTAGTATGCAGCGACTGAGAGAATATCAATGCAACGTCCATCAACCAGATACATACATATTCTGTTTCCAACAACGCAGGACTGTTCAAAACTTACGGCCTAAATGTTCGCGATTTGGTTAAAATCTTTAATTATGGCCAGCTACGAACTACTGTGCGTGGCTACAGGTTTACGGGGGCCACTGAAACGTGAGGAAGGGCTACTATTAAGTTTAATGAATAAATGATCGTGCATTTAACCCCAAAACCCCAGATTACCCTAGGAAACCGCTGAATGCTTGGTACACCTACCTTCCTTAATTAATGCATATATGTTATAGTGTATTTTTAATATAGGTGTGGAACTAATCATACTCATGTAATGTTTAGCCATTTAGCACTAAATATATAAATATAACTATCATGTTTAAATTAGAAAGGAGTTTAAATGGAACCTACTTCCAAATACAAACCTAATCTAAAAAAATTGAAAAACCAATGTATGAACTAAGCTATTAATGGAAATGCCACTGAGAATTAGCATAAATAAAAGGTTTATATGCCTCTAGACTTTTAGAAATCAAATGTTAAAAAAAATTATTCTATTTTATTTAACAAATTATATTTCGTTAGTGTTATCTACGAAATTTATCTAACCCGAGTTTAATAAGTAATCCCAGATTTGCTTGTCAGTTCCATTACGGCAAATACAATTCAAAACCAATTTGAAATAACTTTGTAAGTCAAAATTTTGAAGATAATCTTACACCTTTTTACTTTCTCCCCCCTATACTTAGTATATAGAGAAATTATTGTTTTCGTGCAAATTTGAATTTTTAGTGGAATTATTTGTTTTGGTGGTCCCTGAACCCAAAAAAGTGGTTTTCTGGTGATGTCTGTCCGTGTGTCTGTTAGAATGTGTACAGAGTTGGAGACCATACCAACGGTCCCATGTTGATGAAATTTGGTATGTAGGTGTAGTTCTGGAATAGATCTCCACTAGTTTTTTTTTTTAATTTTTGATTTTTAAGGGGTTTTACCCCCAAAAATGGCCAAAAAACGAGAAAAATCAAAATTTCTCAAAAACGATTTTGATAAAATTTGGTTTATTTGTAGCCCTTAATGTACCCTACAATATGCAAAAACCCGCATCTTTCTAAAAATTTTCGTTTAGGTAATAATAATAATAATAATAACAACATTTTTTCGGGGGTTTTTGGCCAAAAAAGAGGTTGTTTTTCAACATTTTTCAAAATATTTTTTCTATACAGGCCTAATTGACATGTTTAGTGCAATTTGTTCGAAATAGATTGAATTGTTTTTATAATAATAATAATATTATAATATAATAATAATAATATTATTATAATATAATAATAATAATAATATTATAATATAATATGGATGTGTGTTATATCTATCTAATATTTTACATGGTACAGTATGTCCTACTTTTGCAATTATAAATCCTCCTATGCTACTCTTGGGAAAGTATAAAGTTTCAACTGGGAGAAAGTATGTGGCAGTTATCTGGTACCGTTTATTTATCTTATGATAATAGCAATATAAAATATCTGAATAAAATCATACATGTTTAAATGAAGTTCACACGGAAAACAGTTGCAATAATAGTGCATTACGAAAAATAGTTAAGTTACAATAAATAAACAAATTTAATTAAAGTTATATAACAAACAACAGGTATAAATCTTTGAAGCAGCAATTTTAACGAACATAAATGAAAATAAGAAAAACTAAACAACATGTAATACTAAATATTACCAATCACATTTTGTATTATCTGTCAGCTTCGTCAGAATGCAATTAAGTAGTTAAGTTTTCTTAGGAACATGTTTTAATTTTGCGCTGTCTAAAAGAAGGTTCTTCAGGAATAAAAGAGTTACGGTAAATATTTTAATATTATAATGTAAAAGAGAATAATAAAGGATTTATTGTGCAACATAATTTACCTCTGAAACACTGTCTGTGATGGTATTTGTAGAATATATATGGAACTCTGTCGGTTTTCGTGGTTATCGCTGTTATCTAACAAACTGTAATTTTTTATAATTGTAAATTTTGAGACATCTCCCATTATTTTTGTTTAGAAATTTAATTTCAGTTTTAAATACAGGCCAACAAACGTTAAATGTGTACGAACAAGTTATTATAAACATATGCAAATTAGACGAATTATTTTTATTTTTTGATGTGTTGATATGACAAATAACAATATTTATTTACTGAGGTGATGGAAAAAAGGTTGACGGTAGATAAATTAAGGGAGATAATTTCGCTGGAGTTAAACCTTCGTAATAAGAATCAGCTTACTTGTTTATTTTGGATTTTATATCAGAATAGTCAGATATAATTGTTATTATTTTCAGAGTAGGCTATTATTGTATCAATATTAGTTAAATGTGTTCACCAAGTCTACTTATGGTGTGCTAAGAGGTTTAAAGTTAATGTCGTAATGAAAGTCAAGCCTGCATGAAGGATACAATATTATAGAGGCAGTAAATATTATAAAAACCTATAAATGTAGGCGATAACTACCCCTACGCCACTACATGCAATATGCGATACTTTATTCCTGAGAAGGAAAGTCATGTTATATTTAGAACTAGATGTGTCCATTAAGAACAACATTGCGATCATATATTAAATACGTGGTTTTTGGATGATGGTCGGTTCATTGTTTACGGAAATACTCTTCTGTTTTACCGAATTTAGTTCACGTAGCGAATAAGATGCCTAGACCCTTCGTAATTAACAATTTGTTTGCGTAAATTGCAAATGTTATTATCTCTTTGTACCAAAAATATATATGGGGTAAGTGTAATATATATGTTACTAACGTGTCTAGGGTATTATTATTTGTAGTGAATCCTTTCTCCAAGTAAACTAAGCCAAGAGCATGCATAGTTTTATTGTCTGGCATGATCCCAAGGGATATAATATCTTTAGAGAAACTTGCAAGGTAACCTACTACTGTTACTTTTTGTAACAAGAATTGTCTGAGGTTAAGTATATGTTCCCAGAGGGACCATAAACATTTATTGACTGTCAAGGAAAATACTTTTATAGCTTGTACTGAAAAGCTAGCTGCATTGTTTCATTACGAGGAAGAAAAATGTAAAAATTGAGTTTGCAAACGACTTATAATGTTTGGCTACTTTATATGCTAAAATGTTAACATTTTCATATAAGTTATAACCAAATAAATTAGGAATTTAAAATCATTTATAATAGAAAAATACAAATTTAAAATAATATACTGGGTGATTAATACATAATGTGTAAAAGCTTTTTAATTTATTATGCAATTTTAATACGAAGAGCAAAGTTGTCATCAACGTTTGAATTGCTTTAGGAACTTACAAACAACATTGCTATTATTTAACTAACACTACTGGGTAAAAACTTAACTATTTTACAGGAACGAGTAATAAATCTCAATTTGGACATATTCACTAAAATTATGTGATGCAAATTGAAACTTATGTTCACTGCAAGCAGTTGGAGGCAATTAACGTTTCCCAAATGAATATTTATTTTACATACGACATACAATTTAATTATATTTAAAATTGATATATGGAAAATATGTGTTTTTATAATTAGCCTTGTCAAGTTTGATAGAGCTCGTTGCGAATCAGAGAGAAATATTTTTGTCCAACTTGTTAAAAGGGTGGCTAACATCCATCATATTGTATTGTGTTGTTTTGCTTAATTAATTGACCCTCTAGCAAGAAAACAAAGACGAATCGTGTAATTTAAGTTTTGTAGACGAACCTCTTTGTCTCCATTGCTTAACACTTTAGATCTAAGTAGTAACATTTTTAAAATCGGGATTTTGTATTTTAATAGTTCATATTTTTATTTGTAAGCTATATAATTTAGATCGTTAAGAATAGCTATGAGCTACCTATCGCTAAGGGAATTTTTTTAAATATGCACCTATGTCCAAATAAATATAGCAGTTGCCGTCGCCATTTTTGTTCATGTTGTCTAAAAAATTTTTTGGAACGACTCAAATTTAGCTGTTCGTCAAAATAAGACATCCGATCTGGAATACAAACATAGGCCTACTAGACTTACAAACACATTATAATCAGTTTTTATAATATAAGGAAACGCACACAAAACTTATTGGATAACCATTATGTTTAACATAAAGTTAGTGTTATGATAAAATTGTGATGTAACTTTTGAATACTACATTTTATTCCATGAAAATAGAGTCCAAACACGAAATGTCTAGGACATTCCTTACGGTATCTTAGGAATAAAGAGGTCAAATTATCAACTAGGCTTTGTAATATCAGTTTATTAGCCTTTATTTTAATAAACATTTATTAATAATGTAAGTAACTAAACGATTTGGATATATATGACAATAGTTGTTAAGGTCAGGGCATTTCAAACAAAAATCAGCAAAAACGTCCGACCAATCCCAATAAAAATCGTAAAAACTAAAACTATATTAGTATTGCTGTACTGTTAAACTAATAACGAAAACGATTGATCTATTTGCATTAATAATTTACAAAATTAATAATAATAAAAGTGAATTATAATTTTTATACACACATGCGTTATACCATTTTTACATTATCCACGTTTAAGTTACATTATATAACTTATATACTTTATATACATTTTTATACACAATTAATATAATACGATTTATTAATACTATAATAATATTATAGTATTAATAAATTGTTCAATATAGTTCAATATACTATTTATTATGTGTGAATATCAACAATGCTTGAACAAAAAGTTTACATTATTTAAATAATTCTAAAAAAGGAAATAAACACAAAATATATTAGCTAAAGCAATCTGTTTACTTATTAAAAATACTTGAGCAAACAGTTTATATTATTTATGTAATTCAAAAAAAGCAATACAATAGTAGTAAAAATTTAGTAAAGAGTAGTCTGTAAAATGGTGTACACAAAATAATAAGACATTTTTATTATTATTGGTTTTTATGATTTTAATTGTGATTGATTGGAAGTTTTTGTTGATTTAATTGAATTGACCTGACCTTAAAACTATTTTCAAACATATAAATGGTTTATTTAATTACTTTAATAATAAGTGTATATTAAAATGTAGTCTAGGGAACTGATATACAAAGTCGAGTTGATCATTTAATCCCCTTATTCCTAAGATACAGTAAGGAATGTCGTAGTAATTTCGTATAGTTTTCCAGAGAACGAAGCACAGACGACATAAATTCTATGGTCTCCAAGTTTAATAGTAATTTACTTGCACATTAGGATAAGGATTCACCATTAATACAATTTTTTCAACGGATTTCTAAAATAGAGCTCCTTGGATAAAACCTTTTACTCGTGTTTTGGCGAGTCAGCATGATTCTAATTTTCGCAAAGTTATAAGATCCCACCTCTCTAATGATTTATATAAATACAATCGCTTAACAAATAAGGTCAAACAGGAGTTAAGAAACTCAAAATTTAGATGTACTTATAATGCTTTGTCTACTGAAAAGTCCACAGCTCAAATGTGGTGATCTGTTTAAGAAAGTAGGTGTCGGTAAAGTAAAACGCAATTCCCCTACCTCTCTTTATCTTAACGTGTTAAACAGCTATTTCTGATATACCGGGAGATCTTCTTGCAACAATGGGGTTTGCCAATAAAATTAATTAAAGTATTATATTCAATGAACACATTAATTAATTTAGTTTCAAAGACGTTGATGTTGTAGAGACATTGAAAACCTTAATATCAATTCGGAGTAAAGCTGTAAGATCGGATTATATTGCAATTACTTCATCACGGAAGCGTTAAATCTAATTAAAACTCTTTTTATTAAATACCGCACTATTTCATCTTTTCTTACTAATCGGAAGTATAGTATAATTCTACCACTAAACAAGACACAATCTCCAGTATCTCCTTCTGGCTATTAGCATTTTCCCAACATTGTCTAAACGTCTAGAAAAATTGTGAAATCTCAGGTTTGTTACTATTTAAAGGAAAATAATCTCTTTAATAGTTATCAGTCTTTTTTAGAAATGTTCATAGTACGAGTTCGGCTGTTCTCTTTGTTACAGAGGACATCGGCTGTATGAATCAGCGGAAAGGTACGTTACTAAATTTTGTTTGACTGTGTTTATACATTATTCGTTAAATGAATAAAGCTGGGATTTTCAGCAGATTCCTTCAAATGGTTTGAGCCCTATTTGTGTGGAAGATGCCAGTGTGTTAAGTCTGGTCTGAAGTCGTCTTCCTGGGAATGTATTTGTAGGGTTCTGTCCTTAGTCCTTTATTATCTAGCATTTATATAAATGATGCTTATAATAAAAACATACTGAACTATTCAAAGTTTAATTTTGTGCAAGTGTATAATCAGTTTTGTATATCAAAGATAGATGAAACAATAGATAAAATAAATGTTGATATTAATAACATTATATCGATTATTAATTAGTCTGTTAGCCATGGATTGACGTTGAATCAGAATAAACTAAACCAATAATATGTAAATGTTGTAAAAGACAAGCAAATAAAATTGATTTAAGGTCTGGGCCAAAATGCCTTATATTAAAAGGCCTTCTTTGACTTATTGATCTAAAGTAAAAAATCTTGGTCTCACTATAAACAATACTATAAGCTGGACAGACCGTGTTATATCAAGTGCAACGGAGTATTTGCTGGCTTGCACTCTCTGAACAATGCCAAAGATTGCTTGCCGTTTAATATTAGAGTGCAGCTGGTGAAAACAACAATTTTCGATATTTTAACTATTGCGATACTTATACCAATCAGCTAACAAACTTCTTAAAACTATTGTTTACGGTTCATTTTTGACTTAAAATTTGACTGTTATGTGAAAAATAGAATAAACAAATTTCAATTCTAAAACTTAGTTTATTGGAAGTTTTTATGATATGCACGTTATTCTGCTTCCTGTATTAATTTGCCTCACTATCTGGCGGAAAGACTTTTTCTTTAGCTCAAATGTAAATTCTACCGACACACGACGAGGAGCTTCATTATTACTTACACCCAAGCACAGAACTGAGAAATTAATAAATAATTATCTGTGACATCTAGGCTCAGCTCAGAAATTCATTGCTGGAGAGTTTGAAATGCATCAATGACCGTGATCAGTTCAAAATCCCTAACGTCATATACCCAGTTAGATAGGTTGTTGTTTAGAGGCTAATGAGTTATTGCGAATCCTGTTAAAATTATGTTTCGAAAGAATCAATCGGAAATGTCAGTAGAAACCGCCAACAAGTAAAGCAAATGTTTTGCGTGCTCAAAGAAGCCAGATCATTAGTAAAATGTTTCTTGTTAGGAAATCGGAAACTAAATTAAAATATAATCTTGTCAAGAAAATATCGTTGGAGGTAAATCAAAAGATAGAAAGGTATTGAAACAAAAACAAACTATATCCAGAATATGTAACTTTCTTATGCTATAGACTTTCTGGTATACTACAAAATAAGGTTGTAAGTTAGACGTTTGGTCAAACATGATTGTGTCTATATTTACCATAGAGCCAATAATTGTTCTTGATTGTAACACATTTCCAATAAAACACAAACAATATTTGACTGTTTGTCAAAGTAACACAGAAGAGATCAAAAACCATATTAATCTTAAAAAAGCCGTGGTTTTTGTACTACTAATATATGTCTACATTATGATTATATAGAATTTGTACATTGCTCATTTCGTGATGTTAGCGTACTGATTCAGATTTGATAAAGCTACAAACCCATATTAATCATCAATTTGTAAAAGTGATAATAACAAAATTGAAGTATGGCAGTTTATAGATTTCATGTCTCTTGGTGGGATAGTATAAATCATGTTTATAGGAATTATTATTATTTAAAAAATTACTTTTGTAAAGTCCCACTTTAACAAAGATGATATCTTATGCAGAATACCTGTGATAACTATTAAAGCCAAAGAACCATCAAGTTTAGCAAGTATGGCGTGCATATTTGTATATTGGATATTTATGTATATTATCTTCTTGTGTGCCCAACATATATTGACACTTTCTTAAATAGGAAACCGCTGAATGCTTTGAACACCTAGAACTTTCTTAAACTTCCTTAACACATATATATTTATAGTGTGTTTTTAATATAGGTGTGGAATAATCATACTCATATAGTGTTTAGCCATTTAACACTAAGACCTAATTAAATATAAACCTAATCTAGAAATAAAAAAACTAAAGTATGAACACAAATACGTATGCTTTTATAAATCAAACTTTAAGACACCCTATTATTTGGGCATGTTAGTTAACATAAATATTATATTATTTCATAAATCCAACTAAACTGAGTTTAGTAACTCATCAAAGATTTGCTTGTTAGTTCCTTTGCAGATAAGGCATGCAAAAAAAATTTATAATAACTTCGATAGACAACATTTTGTAGAAACTCTTATTAAATTTTTATGATATGATAATAATCTGAATAAAATCATAGATGTTTAAATGAAATTCACACAGAAAACAGTTACAACAGTGCAGTGCGAAAAATAGTTACGTTACATTAATACAAAAACTTAATAAAAAGTAAATAACAAAAGAATAGGTATAAATCTTGAATGCAGCAATTTGGAAATGACAATAAATGAAGATAAGAAAAACAAAACTATATTTATCATAATACCAATCATAATATGTACCGTCATATTACCACTCACATTTTGTATAATCTGCCAGCTTCGACAGAATACAATTAAGTAGGCAAGTTCTCTTGAGGACATGTTTTAAATTTGCTCTTTCTACAATAAGGTGCTTCAGGAATAAAACAGTTACAGTAAATATTTTAATATTATAATGTAATAAAGGGCTTATTGTATAATATAATTTATATCTGAGACATTCTATGTGATGGTATTAGTAGCCTATAAATGCAACACTCTCAGTTCGTGGTTATTGTAGTAAGCTCCAACAAACTGTTTTTTTATAATTGTTAATTGAGACAACTTCCATTCTTTGTGTTTAGAAATTTTATTTTATATTTTTCTTTGTTTTAAATATATGCCAAAAAAAAGATGAAACATTTACGATGAAAAAGTTAATATAAATATACGAAAATTAGACGAATGATTTGTATTTTCAGATGTGTAGATATGATAGAGCACATTATTTACTATGGTAATGGCAAAAAAAAAAAATGGATGACGGTAGATAAATAAAGGGAGAAAGAATAATGCGCTGTAGTCAAGCCCACAGAAAAATCAGATTAGAAGTAAATTTTTGGTTTTATTTGTGAATCATCTCCCAAGATATCTGACCAGTATAATATAAGTGGTTTTGTTTAACATATTCCAGTAAAAATCAACAAAATAAAACAATTGTTATTATTTTCAGTGTATTATTGTATCAATATTGAAGAAGCAAACTAGCGTAGCCATACCCACCAAGTGTATTTGTGGTGTGCTCAAAAGTTGGCAACCCTGTTTAACGTTACTGTCGTAATGAAAGTTAACCCTGCGTAAATGATACAATATTATGAAGGCAGTAAATGTTATAAAAACCTATAAATGGAGGCGATAACTACCCCTACGCCACTACATGCAACATGCGATTCTTTATCCCTGATAAGGACAGTCAAGTTATATTTAGAACTAGATGTGTCCATTGCGAGTACATGTGTGTTTTTTCCTGTGGTCGGCTAATTGTTTACGGAAACACTTTTCAGTCAAAAATCATATTTTTCTATTCGTAGTTTTTCTTATAAATATTTTCTGATCCATACAGTTTATTTAGAATAACATTATTCAAATATATATTTTGCGTGCCTTCAACAGTGTCTATAATTAAAATCCCCTAGCATCTGTACCATTCAGCCAACCCAATTTAGTCCACGTAGCGAATAATATGCCTAGACCTTTAGTAATTACTAAATTGTTTTCGTAAATTGCAAATATTTTTACCTCTTTGTGTCCAAAATATATATATGGGGTAAGTATAATATAATATATATGTTACTATCGTCTCTAGGGTATTATTATTTGAAGTAAATCCTTTCTCCGAGTAAACTAAGCCAAGAGCATGCATAGTTTTATTGTCTGGCATGATCCCAAGGGATATAATATATTTAGAGAAGGTAACCTACTACTGTTACTTTTTGTAACAAGGATTGTCTGAGGATAAGTATATGTTCCCAGAGGGACCGTAAACTATTATTGTGGGTCAAGGAAAATACTTTTATAGCTTGCACTGAAAATCTACCTGCATTGTTTTATTACGAGGAAGAAAAATACAAAAAAGTGGGCTTGCAACTGCTGGAAGTTACTTATAATGTTTGGCTACTTTATATGCTATAATGTTAACATTTTTATACAAGTTATAACCAAATAAATTAGGAGTTCAAAATCAACTATAATAGAAAAATACAACTTTTAAATAATATACTGGGTGGTTAATACATATTGTGTGGCAACTGTTATACTTTTTTTACAATTTTAATAAGAAGAGTCATTTTATTTTTCCAAAGTTGCCACTGACTTACAAACAACATTGCTATTATTGATCTAACTCGACTGAGTAAAAAGTAAACTATTTTACATAAACGAGTTATAATAAATCTCAATTTGGACATAAACACTGAAATTATGAGATGCAAATTGAAACTTATGTTCACTGCAAGCAGTTGAAGGCAACTAATGTTTTCCAAATGAATAGTTATTTTACATACATACAATTTAATTATATTTTAAATAAAGATATATTATAATATGGCGTATATGTATTTCTTGAATCCGCTTTGTCAAGTTTGATATGTCTCGCTGAGAACCAGAGAGAAATATTTTTGTTCAAATTGGAAAAAGGGTACTAACATCCCATCACATTGGTTTTTTTTTTTTTTTAATTGATTCTCTTGCAAGAAAACCAAAACGAATCGTATAATTCAAGTTGTAGCCAAACCTCTTTTGTCTAAATTGTTTAACTCATTTTAGATCTAAGTAGAGAAACATTTTTATAATTGGTATTTTGTATTTTAAAAACTTTTTTTGTATTTTTAAACTATATAATTTGATTTGTTGAGAATATGTATGTGCTACCTTCCTCTAAGGGAATTTTAAAAAATATGCACCTATGTCCAAACAAATATAGCAGTTTCCGTCACCATTTTTTGTTTTGCCTGATTTTATGTAATCTAAAACATCTGGAGAACCAACACGAATTTAGCGATTCGTCAAAATAAGTTAATCATTCGATGTGGAATACATACACATTAGACTTACAAACACATTAAACTCAGTTTTATAATTTAAGGAAACTCACGCAAAACCTATTGGAAAACCATAGTGTTTAACAGAAAGTTGCTGTGACGGTAGGCATTAGACTTAACTAATAATAATATTAATATTTCATAAATACCTGTGTATCACTTTTGGTGCTGCTCACAGTCCTGTTAATGTCTCGACAACGTACGTTTCGCCTTTCAATCAGGCATTTTCAAGTCACTTTTAAAAAATCCATAAAACATTAATTATCATTATTTTAATGCACGTCAAAATATCACGTTAAGTTCTTACACAAGAAACATTACACAACACAATTTAAAAAAAAACGAAACAAGTATTAATTTAATTTACATAAATTCCAACGCACGTTTCTAAAAATTACATTCAACAATTACATTTATATATTACTATAAACTTCCACATGTACTCCCGTCTATTGCTATATTTATGTCCAGTTTCTAATAAATTTTCTGCGTACTTGGATTGGTTGTGTGCTCTACTGTTTGGGATGTGTTCCTTAAAACATGTATTGAATGATTTTCCTGTTTGTCCGATGTAGTTTTTTTCAAACCACACAATACACGCCTCATCCAACCACCCACAGAACCAACAAATGCCCGCTTACAATGGCCTAGTACATAGAGCCCTAAAGATACTAATGAAAAAAACTGATTTCAATCAGGAAATTAAAATAATCAAACAGATTGTCACAGTTAACGGCTTAGACCATACACTAATAGAACGAATCATAACGAAGAAAAATAATAATAACAATAAACAAACAGTACAGGATAAACCAAAGTATATAGGCATAAATTACCACTGAATATTGGATAATGTGGCTCAAAGAATATTTAAAAAAACAAGGATACAAACTAGCATTTAAAACTAATAATAACTTAAAAAAGGCACTTAAACCAAAGTTTAAAACGGACTGCCCTTACAATGCGAGCGGCATCTACAAGTTAACTTGCGATGACTGCAATATGCACTACATCGGACAAACAGGACGATCATTCAAAACACATTTTAAGGAACACATCCCCAACCATTTAGCAGAGCACACAACCAATCCAAGTACGAAGAACATTTATTAGAAACTGGACATAAATATAGCAATATACAAAAAACATGCACATTTTAAACACATGTTCCAAAGGACCGAATATGAACGTTTTAGAAGAATTTCACATTTAAGCAGCTACTATTTCAAACCTAAACAGCCTATTAAACGAAAAAACACTTTTCAATCCAACAGTTGACATTGTTATCACAGCTGACCTCCACCAAACCAATACGATCCCTACCACGTAATAACAACGCAATCAATGCCGGTGCAGTGATAGGCAGGAGTACATGTGGAAACTTATAGTAATATATAAATGTAATTGTTGAATTTTTAGAAACGTGCGTTGGGATTTATGTAAATTAAATTAACACTTGTTTCGTTTTCTTTAAATTGTGTTGTGTAATGTTTGTTGTGTAAGAACCTAACGTAATATTTTGACGTGCATTAAAATAATGCTAATTATTGTTTTATGGATTTTTTAAAAGTGACTTGAAAATGCCTGATCGAAAGGCGAAACGTACGCTGTCTTATTAAGTATAGATACATTAACAGGACTGTGAGCAGCACCAAAAGTGATACACAGGTATTTATAAAATATTTATACCCATTCCAGTAAGGCAAACAAACAAAAAGTAAATAATAATAAGAAACAATGTTCCAAAAGTGGCTTCTGATCCTAACTGTCTACATACAAAAATTAAAAGGTAAGCGCCAAAAGGTAATAATCAACTTAAATCAACTAATAAATCCTTTTAGATAGAAAAATAATAGTTCTTTGTTTTTGTTTAAATTAACATTCACAGCGACTGACACTATTTGGTTAGTTAACACCAATTTACGTATTAACAAAACTAACCTACTTTCTTTATTTTCTAAAATCTGTTTGTGGTTGAACCAAGTCAGTATCTTTATTTGTAGGTTATGTTGTGCGTACACAATTTAAAATAATAAGTCGCGTACTTTTATATTGTATTATTTTTGTAATTAAGGTATGTTTAGTGTCATATTATTGCCTTTTATTTTCATTCTAAGATACAGTAAATTGTTCGTATACCTATTTAAAATATGTGTTTTAAAAACACCATGTTTTAAGTAATTGCGTTATTTAGTAATTCGTTTGGTTTCATATATTGCGAGTGTAAAAGATTTAATGTGTGTTGTATATTAAAAAACTAAATTAACATTGAACTCCATTTTATTAAGCCTATTATAATGGCTTATAGTTCAAAAGGCAAGTAGTAGGTACTCGGCGAATTTTTAAATTTGAGTGAAATTCCTCACTCACTGAGATCACGAAAGTGAAATTATTTTATTATTTCAT
>JAGFPH010006497.1:64401-78291 GCA_018207615.1 Philaenus spumarius | reverse complement strand
GTTCTTTGCGTTTAAGCTATAAAACAATTATTTACCGTGTATTTTTAAATTTAATGTTAAAATTTTAACTTTTCTATTACAATAATTACATGTTTAGCTATTTTTTATTAATATGAGACAAGTTATGAAAAAATGGCACAAATAAAACTTTTAGGGTATTTTTCAATCTTTATATTGATATAAGTTTTATAAATGTTAAGTGCAGACAGTTGACTTAATCGGCCTGGCAAAGGGAGATGGCGCGGCGCGGGGCGTACGAGTCCTCGCGGGCCGGATCAGCCCGTTGGCATATCAGCGGTCAATCTGCAGTAAAGGCCTATTGTTTGGACTTTTATTTGTATAGCTGGTCTAATTATGGGTATTACAATGGTAAAATAGACGTAAACATTTATTATATTTTTTTATTATTTATTTATTTTCTGGTATTTATTATTGCAGTGATAAACACACAATATGATTTCTTTTAGCCAAGCCAATAAATGGAAAAAAATAGGCCTTTGTTGGATATAATTAGTGAAAAGCTGACATTTTGTTTATAAAATTGTTAATGTTCTTTATATTAGGAGAGCCAGTTTTGATTCGGGGGATTATTCCTACTCCTAAGTTATTAGGACCGTTCCATTCTCCATCAAATATGGACCCACCATTATTGGACTGGCTAAAACCGGCAAGTGTCAAGCAGCAGAACATGTTTTGTTTACTGTCAATTTATTAATACACCAATTTATTAATACTGTTGGTAGCGCTTGGGCCTGAGAACCAAACAATCTACTTTTGAAAACCAGTAACTGGACGAAAAGTGTATTACAGGATTTCCAAAATCATCCATAAGTTGAACGACAAAAAGGAAGCTTAATCTGCTTGCTTATGCCATAACAGGTTGTGACACAACATCTTCTTTCTTTGATCTGGGAAAAATAAAATCTTTGGACATTTTACAAAAGTCAGAAGAAGCTCAAACACAAGCGTCGGTGTTTCTACGTCAAGATGATTCCAAAGAACTGAAAACAAACGGGGAAAATTTTATCTTAACAGAAAAAGCACATGAACTTCAATGAAGCTCGTTACTTGCAAAAATTGCAAAAAAATCTAATCTAAGGTCAAACTTCGACCTTGCAAAGCATCCCCCCTTCATCAGCATTTGTTCAGGGTTTATTTTCAAGTGCAGACATGGCTTGGTAACAGATTGGATGCTACAGTTTTGGAGTTGGAAGATGGAAAAGATGAAGGAAAATGGGGGTTACAGGAAAGCTTTAACACCAACACTAAGTACTAAGTCTTTTGTAACTGATGACCTTCTGCACCTCGTGTCTTGCAGCTGTAAGACATCTTGTATTAAATATTGTGGGTGTCCGAAAGTAGAACTTAATTGTTTTAAGGTTTTAATGTGATAACAGTCCTAATAATGTAGATGAAATAATTGATGATCAAGACTAAACTGGATTGGAATAAAACAGTAGCAAGAATGTTTCCACTGTCTTAGGCCGGCCACACACAGAATCAGACACGGTCAGTCATAGTCAAAGACGCCTTTAGTCTTTTCTGTCTGTTTGACTGTTATTGACTGATCCTGTGTGTGGGGGTTTTAGTCACTGGGCGTCATTGCCTCCCTCCATTTTCAGTTCTTCTGTCCACACCAGATTGTTGTATTGTGTGCATTTAGTGCTTATTGAAAGTTTTTAACCTAACTTTGAAACGAACTTTGAAGAGAAGGAAGAGGAAGCTATAATTATGATGTGGAACTTGATTAAGTTGTTTGAAAAGGCACTAATAACAGAGATCTTTGGGTACACCCTATAAACGAGAAGAGGAACCTCGTAGACTTTATTAAGGAATTGAGAACCATCTCAAAAAATCGCAAACTACTGCCGAATGAAAGTCGAAACGTTCGAATACATCTTGGAACACGAATTTGAGAAAATCAAGTAACAAAGAGGGGTTGTGCGCAGGTGGCTCTGACGGACACTGTTTTGACTAAAGGTGTCATTTGAGGGAGCTGCGTCAGTCAAGGAAAACACATATTTAGACGTCTGTTTGTGTCTGTTCGTCTCGTTCGATGCAGTGTGTGGCGACCCCATAACCACCCATGCTAAACCCCCCGTTTTAGTTGCTATTAGTCAAACTGACTAAACGTGACTGACCGTGTCTGATTCTGTGTGTGGCCGGCCTTATATAAAACTGAAACTCTCTACTTTTATGTGAAAGTATTGTATATATCCCAGACAATTTTAAGATATTGTAAACAGCAATTTGAATGATGAATGGATGGTCCATGATGGTGTTTTGACAGTAAAAAAAACATGTTCTGCTGCTTGACACCTGTCGGTGCCGGCTTTAGCCAGTACGGGACACGGCGCGGCGGGTCCATAGGTGGTGGATAATGGCACGGTCTTTATAACTTAGGGTTATAAATAATCCCCCAAACTAAAACTAGCTCTCCTAATATAAAGAACATTGACAATTTTATAAACAAAATTTCAGCTTTTCACTAATTATATCCAATAAGGCCTATTTTACACCCTTTATTGACTTGGCTAAAAGAAATCATATTGTGTGTTTATCACTGCAATAATAAATACCAGAAAATAAATAAATAATGAAAAAATAAAATAAATGTTTACGTCTATTTAACCATTGTAATACCTATAATTATAATTAGACCAGCTATACAAATAAAAGTCCTCTACTGCAGATTGACCGCTGATATGCCAATGGGCTAATCCGGCCCTCGAGGACTCGTACGCCCCGCGCCGCGCCATCTCCCTTTGCCAGGCCGATTAAGTCAACTGTCTGCACTTAACATTTATAAAACTTATATCAATATAAAGATTGAAAAATACCCTAAAAGTTTTATTTGAGCCATTTTTTCATAACTTGTCTCATATTAATAAAAAAATAGCTAAACATGTAATTATTGTAATAGAAAAGTTAAAATTTTAACATTAAATTTAAAAATACACGGTAAATAATTGTTTTATAGCTTAAACGCAAAGAACATTTTTGATAGAGAATATTATAAGGATTACATTAACGAAATAAAAATTACTCTATCGCTTTTTATCTCTTAGATATTGACAAAATAAAAAATCTTTCAAAAGTGAACTTTAAGGGGGGTAGGGGGGGAAGCACGAGGGGGAGGGGCGGGGACTTTTGCGTAAATACTCCTCTTATACTATTGTAACATCTGACAAAATTTCAGCTTTTCACTAATTACTTCCCACTAAGGCCTATTTTTTCCCTTTATTGACTGGGCTATTAATAGAATAATATGAACACAGAATCTCAAACTAATATGTTTATTACTCACATTTTGAAACAATTTTTTAAGTTGTAATTCCAACAAGGAAGCAGTATGAGGAGGTATACATTATTAGAACAGACTCAGATATGCTGGACAATGTGCGACAATGGCTCATCAAGTACTCTGGAGTATATGAAACTGAGTAGTTTAGATATGAAACTGCATAGACAAGCTAACCCGGATGCAAGGACAGGGCAATGAATACGAGGTTGAACTAGCAATGGAAAGATCATTCCCTCCTTTTGTGGGGTGTGAAATTTCCATGTGGTTTAGAAGCAAACATGTAAAACTTTGATCCGATCCTGGTCCAAGATTAAACTTCTCAAACACCATCTAACTTTATTTGAAGAATAAATGGTTTGAAATTGTATAACAGGCTTCCCAGTGGTTTTTTAAAAAGTTAAATATTAGGCAGTTGAGAGAAGAATAATAGATACCGTTATTGATAAAGCAACTCAGTTAATTAATTTTTAGTAAGCCCTGTAATTTAGTTAATACTGCAGTTAAATTTTAAAAGTAATTTATGTTAGTTAAGCCTAACTATATTTTTTATGTTCTTATTTTTGAGTAGTTGTTGAATTCTGACATGGCACCTGTTCTGATATTTTCATACACAAAAAATGTAATGAATTATTGTAACAGAATGTAATGTGCTAGTAAATTATGTTTATGTTTATGTCAAGAGTGAAACACTGAAAAGTGTAGGAGAAAGGCTTTAACACGATCAAAGATCTTAATCTAAGATAGACAAGAGGAAACATCGCTGGACAAAAAGTACAGTCACACAAAACATGGGGATGTTACGTGGATATATTCTGCAGGAAATAAGAAAGCTGAGGAGATAAAGCACAAATCTAAAATCGCCGAGCAGGAAAACCACCTAGGCGCTTATGCTAAATGTTAAACTTCAGATTTACTGGGTTTCAGACTTTTAAAGTAGAGTAGATTTTTCTAACAAATTGTCACTTAAACATTTATGCATGCAGATCGTTAGGAAATGTATACCAGAAGGGATGCAAACTATAAAAATAGAGAGTAATTTATTATACAATGTAATATTTAGTAATAAACAAATTTACTGTTTCCAGTTTTATTTCAATTTGCTGTTAATATAAATAACCATATTTTGAATAGAGTTTGTGCCAGAATTGAAGTCTTTCTTCATGCACCCTCTCAGGTATCATTTTCAATTCATCTCCAATGTCCAGATATTTGTTTTCAAAAGCAGTAGCTGGTTCCCAAGCTGGGAAATCCATTCCTTCGTAATTAGGGTTCCTAAATGGTAAAATAACACTTCAGAAGTAAGAAAAATAATTATTTACAATGTAGATGTGTTTTATGTTTGTAGGGTGACATAAACCATTAAATATATTTATTAATTTTATATTTCATTAACTTAATATTCAACACAAAATAAAAGAACTTGACTAGTCAGAACAAAAAGTAATGAACTCAAAATTTCTCACAAAACTATGTTTTTCAGTCGAACACATCTGAACTTAAAAATCGTCATCCTCAATCTCACTGTAGCTACAACTAAAAATATGTAACTAGGTAAGTTAGTTATAGCTTGCTAGCTGTAGGTTAAACGTCACTGAGGATGACTACTCGAGGATGCTCTGAATATGATTTCAAATGAAAAGGTAAGACGGTTGAAAGTTTAGATTTACAATTTTTAGAGTAAAATTATTATTTTTCACCCCAAAGGTGCTGAAATGGAACTACTAGTAGTTCTGTGAACAGTAGACCTCGCTCGTTGAAATAACAAATGTGGTTTTGAGCTTAGGTTAAAAATAGTATGCCAGTAAGGAAGTAAGCACAAGGTTTAGCCAGTGAAACATTATTTACAATTCCCACGATTCCGGGATTTCTATTTCTCGTTTTTATTTCTTTTCTTGAACTTTAACTGCTAAAGATTTTCTTTTAGAGGCATTGTGTTTTATTTAGGTTAATAATGCGTAAGATAGCTAAATATATCGCGTTATAGAGGGACAACATACAATTAAATATTTACATACTTAAATAACTCAAACTTAACAATGTATCATAAGTTAACTTAAGTTCCATATCATATTCCAATATTAGAAATAATGAAAACAAACGATGTTAAAACGTCGTGATAGTGATCTCAACCTATGTACCAACACTTCCCACGGTGTCCTACGATCATTTTTTGTATGTCCTTTATCGCCGCGAGGTTTCATTTGTTTTATCTCATTTTGTAATTCAAGTAAAGCTAAGTCAAATACTTTTATGAAATTTACAATGATAATTTACAGGTGTACAGTTCAATTCTTTGATTTATCCTCTACACTTTCTTATAATAACATGTCATTTTTGGCAAATGATATATTCCTAAATTACTATTCAAAACAGGCCTAGTTTTGTTAGCAGTCTTGTTGTAAGAACATAAAAACTGGTGTTTTCAAAATAAGAAATTTGAAATTTATAAATATTTTTATACAATTCTATTTAGAACTAAATTACGAAACATTTTTACATTTATGAAAAAAATTACAATAATGTTTACTACTTTTTATGTAGGCCTAAAGTTCAAAATTTTCCTTTCGTTACTGAACGTGATTGTTTCTTGAGCTAATAACTTTCTTGAGATCACTATCACGACGTTTTAACATCGTTTGTTTTCATTATTTCTAATATTGGAATATGATATGGAACTTAAGTTAACTTATAATACATTGTTAAGTTTGAGTTATTTAAGTATGTAAATATTTAATTGTATGTTGTCCCTCTATAACGCGATATTTTTAGCTATCTTACGCATTATTAACCTAAATAAAACACAATGCCTCTAAAAGAAAATCTTTAGCAGTTAAAGCTCAAGAAAAGAAATAAAAACGAGAACTATAAATCCCGGAATCGCTGGAATTGTAAATAATGTTTCACAGGCTATACCTTGTGCTTACTTCCTTACTGGCACACTATTTTTAACCTAAGCTCAAAATCACATTTGTTATTTCAACGAGCGAGGTCTACTGATCACAGAACTACTAGTTAGTTTTCAAATTCGACTTACGGTTAAGCCACAAACTGGCTTTGGAAAAAAGCGTACACTGAGAGAAACGGTCCGGCCTCCATTTTTATTTTATTTAATGTATTAAAAATGAAAAATGGAAAAAAACCGTATATATACATGGCTTGGCCTAGGAATAAGGAACATTCATGCAAAAAATCATCAAAATCGGTCAAGGTGTTTGGCCGTAATCGTGAGACAGACACATAGACAAAATGCCGAACGGTCGAGTTAAAACAGAGACCTTGCTTACGCTCGGTCAATTAATACAAAGAAATATTTAATATGTTTTAATTGTTAAATGAATTGTTTAAAAGGAATGCACGGAAAATGGTTTATAATGGCCAAACTTTCAAAAATTAACTTAGTGGAACCTTCCTCCAAGTGAAATTCATAGTCAAGTTTTGGAGGAGAATTAGTCACAATTTATTGGCCGGATTTTTGTCAAACAAAATATTAAGTTTTGTGGATACACTTACAGCCCTCTTAAGATAATTTGGATACTGTACTTTGTGTTTAAAATAGTGTATTAACACGGACACATCTATGGTTATGAAATATAAACAATATCTGATATCCTTCAGATTTGAATCATAAAGATCTGTTGAAGAAAGAGCACATATTTTTTGGTTATTTCTGAATTTATATTACTGACTATAATTCTTCATATTCTGTACTTACAGCTTGTAATTTGTGAGATGAATTTTATGGTGGTAATAACATACAATAATTTAGTTTTAGATTAACATACCCAGTTTTGGCAAATGATGCAATCATTGTGGTCACGATTTTGAGGTATTTCGTATCTGTTGGTGAAAGTTTTGGAACATCTGGCATAAATGGATTGTCAATCAACTTGTACATGAGTTCAATGTCACCTCCATGTGGTACTCCTGAAATATTTTGAGGTGATAAATACATTTTGTTTAAATATAATTTTACTTACAGCAACAATTAATTTTTATTGTAATGGGTTGAAAATTCGTTCATCTTTGAGACCTTAAATTCAGAGTAATCATTATAACTCTGTAATTTCTCTTACAGAAGTTAGTTACATTCATTATTAAATATCCGGAAAGAAATCATTTTCAGCCCAGTAAAATTGGCTCCATAAAAAAAGGTTACCTTCCATTAATTAATGGAAAACTGGAAACTGTTTTAATCTCACATGTAAGTATTCGAGTAATCTGAGTTTGTCTCGTTTTCAGAGAAGAACTTCATCCTTCACATTGAAAAAAAAACCCGATTTATGTTAAATTTACTCAATTGTTCTTAAATGTTTTAAATTCATTCCAAAAGGGGCACTGTTAGGTTAATATAGAATCTACGATTCTGAGATAATTGAGTGCTTTGCAATTCGATCAAATGATGTAAAGGAATGTTATGTTAAAATCACAAACTTTTTCAATATTTTCAAAAAAATACCTCTTTTACTAATTTCCAATGTACAAATCGATATAATAAACTTGCTAATGCTCTTGATGGGAAACATGGTAATGTTTTTATAGTTATGATCAATAGCAAAATGAATTATCTCCTATAAACAGCTATATAAATCTAAATGTGTAAAGCCGGCCACTCACAATCGATCCATAGTGCCAAACAGAATGCCGCCACGCCAGAAACTTATCGTCAGTGTGAAAACCTGTTAATATTCTAACGGTGTGCAACTCCATTTGACCTTCCCTCCATGACGCCGACGGTGGGAAAACCATTTGGTAGTTCGCGCCAAATAGAAAAATGAAACAGTAGCTGTTGGTCCTCCTTCCAGTAGACATCTTCAACTGTGAGTTACAAATTTGTACCAACAATGCCGTCGAACAGTGAGTTTGTTATACAAGTCATTGAAATGTACAAGAAGCACACATGTCTGTGGAAGACCACCAACCCGGACAACCACAACAAAATGAATCCTATAAATACATTTTATATTTCTCCAAGACAAAGAATCCATATGCCTTGAAAGAAATGGTGTTGACAAAAATAAACTCCATGAAAGGTTCTTTCCAAAAAGAACTTAACAAGGTAATGATGAAATACGTATTTTAATTAATAATGTAGATCTGTAAAAATGGTAGATTTAAAATAAAATATTTACATAATTAGTTGAGTTCGTTAATTTAGCAGCTTGTTGTGTGTTCTAGTTAAAGACTAATTATTTTCAGAGATTCCTCGAACTCCACATTTTGAAACTGTTTTATTTAAGTAGGTGTAAATACTTTTTCCTACAGCTGTTTAATAAAGTGCTTTTATCCACACTCACAGCAGTGCTCAAACTAAACTACATGTGCTCAGCATCAAGTACTTACACCTCTTTGTTTTACTTTACCGAACGGTTAACAGCTGGCATGTGGTAAAGTAATACTTTTCGCACTCAGCTGTTTACTATGCACACTGTACGCAAAGTAAACAGCTGATTTAGTCTATGTTTTGAAAATTTGAATTGTTATGGAACTAACCTCTGTAAAATAGATCTTTTTAAAAACTAAAACACTAATTTAAAATTTATCTGTAGGAAAAACGTTGTGTGCAAAGTTTAAACTCGCCTCGGACGTCAATTATTTATCTCGTGTGACAAGCGCAACTTTGCGTCCTAGATACACAAATAACTATACCATGATTATTTCCGCTTCCATTTAAACAAATATAAGCTTTCCCTAGTTTTTCTAAACCAGTACGAGTGTTTATGTCGGCTAAAAAAATAAGCAGTCATGAAAATAGAAAAGAAGATAGAAACCAGTATCCTTTAAAACATTTGCACCGACAATCATAGTCATTCATGCACATCACGTGGTGTATTTTTTGCACTATGCTTTTGCCATTATAAATTTAAATATTGTATTTGTTAATATTATCATCAGTATGGTTGGTATGCAGACGATAAACATAAATATAAACAAGAATAATTTGAGAAATGAACTACTAAGACATCTGTGACCTGGAGTGTACTGATAGAGCGACCGTGAATTACCCCTATTTTTTAGGTCGGTCAAAATTGAACGGAGTGATGGCATTTGTAATGACTGTGAGAGGCCAGATTGAAGAAGAAAGGAGGAAAGTTCTTGGACACTCTGTATTCTTAATGTGACAGTTTTGTAATGCAAACTATGTATGTTTGTGTTCTACATATTTAGTACAGTAAAAATTTACCCAAAAATAGTCTCAACAACAAAAAATTTTTATGTTCAATAAACTTTGGTTATAACTTCTATTCATAATGCAGAAGTTGATTTTTAGGGGTGGGAGTGTAGCACGGAGTGTGGAGTAGCACTTTTGTATTTTTTTGTCTGCAGAGTCGAATAAAATCAAAATTAAGGAGATAAAATCAACCATTAAAGTGAAAAGATTTTTACGATCTCAAAAATACGTTAAAAATGTACTAAAATAAGAGTAATTGTAGAGCAAAACACAAACGTACTAAAATCTTGATTTAATATGTAATCCTTTGTCATCAAAAAGTGATTTTCTGTTTTTCACTAAGACAAGTATACAGTCTAAGGAGGTGCCATTCTATTTTTTAAAGGGTGAAAGTTATTTTTAGCAGTGTCCCCTTTCACTCTTGCTCACCTCTCCACCAGTCTATCTTCACTGTTTGACTTTTTCAGTTCCAATCTAGTTAGTTATACTCTAAGTCTTAGTAGTTGTTGGAGTTTTTGCTTTATAATAGTGCCTACTTCTCAGGATGGGTGACAGTGAAGAATTTGAAGTTTGCGATTTGTGTTTTATTTGTGAACAACCCGTCGTGAGTGACAAATAGGCGAGCGGAAACCCCCCCCAAAATAGCAACGTTTAGAGGATGCTGTGTTCGAATATGAAATTTATTTTAAGCTGGAAATGTTTGAACATTGTCAAAAAAGCAATCGTAACCTAAAATGCGAAACATATTTTTTAATGATGTTTGACATTTAACGTGCTATAACTTCGGTTGATCTCAATGGATCCTTTTGAAATTTTTACTGTATAAACTTCACACATTTTTGAAGAAAAAGGGACCTGTCTCAAGTCTTTAAACAAATTCTGAATAAAGTTATGTATTTAAAAAGGAAAAATTCATGCATTCATGAGTTACAACCTTCGACTGTAAAAGTTGAGTGATAAAGTTTTGAGATTGACTTTTTAATCAATTTTATATTAAAATATAGAGCTCAAGGAAGTTTTTTGGAAAGTTCAAGTCCTAATATGCAGTAGAAAAATTATGGTTGAACTTTAAATATCTGCGTTGACTCCATGGGCCGCGAGCTCGATAGGGACACTTCACACTTTATGCACGCACTGACTTAAAAAAAATAAATTGCCTTTTTATGCAATTACTGTACTATCATTTTTCGTTTTCTATAATATTTTATAGCATAAAAAATATTTTATTTTACATATTATATTTATGCAGTGAATAAATTTAATCCTAAATAGTTAAAGTAAGAACATTTTTAAAATAGATGTTTGATATAATTTATTATTCCTGTACAATGGTTTGGTCAAGTTCTAGTTTATTAATACAAGAATCATTACATGTACAAATATCACAGCATTTCAATTTAAGCTCAATACATGAACAAACATCTGTTCTACACGGGCTTTTTCTTTTACAAGAACAAAAATATTTTTGTAGTTGTTCCATTGCTGAACATCCACCGTAGTAATCTGGACTCAATTTTCCATCGTTTCATTTTTATATTTCAAGAGATCTTTGGCAAATAAATGAATGGAACCAAGCTATACTGCATAAAATATTTTCAAAGATGTTAGTGGCTGTGGGTGGTTACTAAACGATGGAAAATTGAGTCCAGATTTTTACGATGGATGTTCAGCAATGGATCTAACATCCTCCTTGGAAACGCTCATATAAAAGTGATTCCAAGTCAATCAGCTATACAGACAATAATAAATTGCAGCAAAAAGAGAGGTGATAGGAAATACTCGTTGTCAGTGCTTGATTTGTAAAAAAAAGAGGTTCCGGTACTGCGAACTACCGGATTGGGGGGGATTATGGGTAATTTTGAAATATAGACTTATTTTAACTTTGTTTTAACGCTTTTCTGACCACTTAAAAAGTATATAAACTGTGGAAAATCTTACCTCAGCCCTCTCAATTTTGATTTCTATTTCAAATTAATTGAGATTACTATGATAAGATTTTCCGAAATATAAATGTAGGCCTACTAGGCTACCATCAAGTTTAAAAAAGTGAACTCGATTTCATCTGAGATACCCAGAGGTACCCAATCAGAGGTACCGTCACAAATCAAGCGCTGCTCGTTACTATGCATTGAAAGTAGAGTAGTAAACCATCGAAAATGCAGAAATGAGTATACAAAGCCCTCCAGTGCACTCAAACCAAAACGCTTGTCTTGTTTTGTTTTCTTGTTGAATGTTTTAATAAGTGTAATAAACCATATAGTTGGTGTTCAGCCATTCAAGAGTGTTGTGTTCTTCATATATGATGGCTTTGATCTGACGATGACGGTTTAACGATCAACATATTGGTAATTCATCAGGACACTAATGGATTGTCAATTAACCTTTATGATATACAGGATGATTGATAACTATATGGCAATGTCTCGGTAGCTCATTCTATATTTAAAAATAAGAAAAAAAGTTCATGTAAACATAGGCCCGAAAAGACTTTGTTTTCCAGATACCCGCCATTTTTTTTACAAAATAATTCATATCTAGAGAAATGTTTGACTGACTGAGTTCAAACTTGGCATGAAGTTTAACCTAACAATGATCTATCTCAAGAAAAATAAGCGATTATATTCAATTATGCGTTCCTAATTTTCTGTTTGAAAATTTCAAACCTAAATTACTCATAAACCGTATATTTTAACAAAAATGTTAAGTCACAAAACAATCGGATGAAGGATAGTAACTAAGATAAAAATAATATAAGCATATTAGTACATACAATATTGTTGGTTTTACTGTGTTGGTTGATGCCAGGTTGAACAAACCAATTATTACTCATAACTTAACTATATATGAAATATACAATCCAGGGGACTAAAACCTACATTATGTCTAATTATTCTTTTATAACTTAGTTTCATACCTTTGAGTTCAATGTCTGGATTCACAATCTTTGTAAATTTCTTCATAACACCAACACTTGTCTCATAAGTAAGTCCGTAGCAGTAAGTTTCTGTTTGTGGTCTTTGTGCGAAGTATTTTGTTGCATCACTGATCCCATTGTTAAAAGTTATGTCGCCAATCAGCTGTAGGCATTGAAAATTTATTTTATACAGTGTGTTTCATAACTCTACAAATTCTTTAAGATACCGTTTCTACGCCAAAGACAATTCTCAATCTCACTATTAAAATGTCTGAAAATTCCTTGCTTTTCGTGCAGCAGCCATTTAAAAAAATTGTTTTTAATTTTTAATTTTTATCTCAAAAACGCATTGCTCTACTGAGTTGAAATTTTTAATGGAGCTTTATAACGTTAAAACCAAACTACAAAATAATAATCAATTTGTTTCCAATCAAGCTTAAATTGTTTGCCTTGTAAGAATTTTGTGTAAAGTTTTTGAAATTTTCAACATAAAACATTTTAAACAGCTGCCATTTTGATTTCGGTAATTTGAAAACAAATATTATTAATTGTAGTTTAGTATTTTTGCTATAAAACTACAGAGTTTCCAAAAAATGCACACACCTTTTGACCTGACATATTTAATTAAAGGAAACATTTGCTGTTTGAACTCATACCCCCTCATTCTCTCATTTAGTGTGTGATAAATATGGCTGAAGTTCAGTTGTCTTTTGATCGATGTAAATGGGTTTTGAAGTGTTACTGGAAGACTGAGAATGTTCAAGGGGATCAAAGATATTGGCAAATAGGATCTTCTCGAACACAGCCACCGACAAGAGTAACAATTGCAAGGATGACAAGTTTGAAGCACAAGGAACAGTGAGAAATGTGAACAAGGAACGGTCTGGATGGAGAAAAACCTCTAAAACCTATGAAAATGTTGATGTGGTAATGCAAACAAATCTCTCAGACAATGCTTTTGTGAGACTGGAATTAAAAAGTTAGTGTTAAAAGAATTTTAAAGCTAATAAGTGGAGACCATACATCCCATGACTTCTGCATGCATTAAATGAAGACAATTCAGACATGCAAGTACAGTTTTATGAAAGATTTTTAGGACATGTGTGTTGCAAATGAAAGATTTATTGATTTAATTGTTTGGTCAGATGAAGCAACCTTTAAACTAAATGGAATAGTTAACAGACATAACTGTGTTTACTGGGCTAACAAAACTCCACACATTATAGAACAGAAGTCAGGAATAACAGTATGGTTAGGTTTATCTTCAAGGGGTAAAGTTGGACCATTTTTCTCTGTAGGAACAGTCACCGGTGAAGCTTATTTACAGATGCTACCAAACAAGGTTATTTTACAGAACCTTTATGACGATGAATAAGTGTACTTTCAACAAGATTGGAGCTCCACCGCACTATCATCATGGTGTGATGGGATTTCTTGACAACACCTCTCCTCAGCAATGGATAGGGGGAAGAAGAAGTGTACTTTCAACAAGATTGGAGCTCC
>JAGFPH010006497.1:33723-45628 GCA_018207615.1 Philaenus spumarius | reverse complement strand
TGTGTTTATTGAATAAATTAAAAGGGTAGGGAGGTTTGCGCGTGGCACTATGTATATTTTTTTTAATAAACTTTGTTGGCTCGCCTAAGTAGTTTTCTTTTTCCTCTGGCCCTCTACTACAAAAGTTTGCCTATCACTGGTTTAGACCTTAATGGGAATCACATAGAACATGTATTTTGTCACAAAAAACTTTGACCTGTATTTCTTTTCACAAATACTACGCAATTTCTTAAATTTACTAAAACAATTATTTATACTGCAACATTATGTGTCGTTTGTTTTGAGTCATACAGTATAACAAAACATATTGTATAAAGAAATGTTATAAAACAAACCTCAGGTGTAAACACATTAAGGTAAAGACAGTCTTCACTTCCTATTGGTAATTCGGACATCATTTTTTGAGGGCAAGCAGCTCCGTCTTCAAAAGCGTCTCTGATTCCATCCCAAAGTTCGGCAGGTTCGGGAGCCTAAATCAAGACATTCTCTTGAGTTAATTGCAAGTACATAACTTAAAAATGACCTACTTAAAATGATTTGAAATGAAATATTTAAAAAAAATAATACTATTTGAACAATACCTTGAACCTCAGATCTCCCACTGGTGGTTTAGCAAATGGAATTCCCTGGAAAGCATTGTATGTGACAATTGAAGAAATTCCTTCCGATGTTTTTTTCTGCCCTCTCAAAATTCCTTCTTCAACTTTCACTTGCACATAACTTTCAGACATTTCTATGGCAAATAATGGACATAATTTGAAATCAGACAAATATTTTGAACACCTTATAAAGCTTTTAGTTCTGTTCAAGGCAGTAGCACCTACCGTTTTTCAAAGTAATTTAGAACGTGTGTGGTTTAAACAGTGGTGTCGCTAGGAAGTTGCGGAGGGTGCGGCCCACACCAAGTTCCACATCAAGAGAGGTTTAAAATTTAAAATTTGCTTACTGGAATTTTAATAATTAATAAAATAAAATTTTGTTTATAGTTTACTGAAAATTTCATAAAATTTATAATACTATAAACAGGAGTTGAGTCAAAGGTAGGTTCACCTTGATACAGATCAGAGGTTTATGACTGTTATGAGTGATGACAATAATAAGATTTGTGGAAGGGAGACAGGGATGCACTGGTGGTTTGTCTGCAGACATAAACAGCACAGCACCTACAAACAAGTGGAGTCGGCTTTGAAAAATGTGTGATTAAAATGAAGAGTTTGAAAATATTTTTGAATGAGAACAGAGACATGATTGTAGGCAGTACTCTTCAGTACATTAAATCAACTCGTTTAGAATTTTAATATTACAGTACTAGAAAAAAGAAAGAGAATAAAAGTTAAAAAGTGTCTGGCAGGTGAAAAGGCAACAGACAAAAACCTAACTTTAGCAGAAGAATTAAGAAGGGCAATGGAGTGATTGAACAGATTTTCCCCGGAAATAACCACTCGTTCTTCAGGAACGGAAAAAAAATTAAGTTTTGCAGCAATCTGCGAACTTATTGAAAGCTCCAGAACCTGAACTTCAAAAGCTTAATCTTGATTTAAACGTAACATTTGATGAATTTTCTGGAGAAGATGTTGACCTGCCAAAGGAAGTTTTACGATTCAGGACACACTTTGAATCAGCAGGAATTGCAAGAACACAAGCAAGAAATTGGACTTGCTTTGGTTTTTAGAATTCATAGTAGGGTATGATTTTTGTGATTCACTTGACTTAAGCTTTTAGGTTTTATTTAACTATCCTTGTGTCTGTAGATTTGTGTGGGAGATGTTTTTAAAACTTAAACATATAAAGAGTTACCTAAGATTAACCATGAGCCAGGTAAGGCTTTGTAGTTTAGCTATCCTTTCCATTAAAAATTCTGTAGCTAAAAATATTGATTTTGATAACATCATATCTAGGTTTGCTGAACAGAAAGTTTGTAAAATGATTTGAAGTAAAGTAAGGATGTAGTCTGCATGATTCACTTTAAACATAACACTGACTACAGAACCAATGATTATATGTTTAGTCTAGGTTTGATATTAATACAGTTTATTTTAAAACACTAATTCCAGTTAAACAACTTTTTAATATTTATTTTAATACTATCCCAATAAATGCAGTATAAAACTTTTCCCAAAACTATTTGTTTATAGCAATTCAAGTTTTGAGTAAATAAAAAAGAATGAAGAGTTTTCCTAGGACAATGATACAATGTGCATCCCATGTTTCATGTTATGTTATATGTTGACTAAATGTTATTTGTGTAAATGTTGTAGGTTTGTCAGTAATTTTGTGTAATTTTAATGGTTTAACGATCTCAAGTGGGTGAAAAAACTCTGAAGATGGAGCAGATGCTCTGAAACGCTTTAGTGTTAAACAAGAAAGAAGTCACATGGCAGAACCCATGCAATATAACTCTTTGCTAAATAAATAAAAAATATGTTCAAAGTGTGAAATTTTATTTTAAGCTTAATACATATAAGCCTATCGCTGTTGTTAATGTCGTGTAAAATTTAAGAAATCTTTCAATGTAGCTGAAAAAAGTATATTCAAAAATGTATATTACATTTTTGTTAGATTGAGAAAATAATGCAAAACAATAATTCCCCATAAACTTAGAGGTATGAGAATGTAAACTATTAGATGGGAGTGCGGAGGTCAGGGGTTGACAAAAGACTGTCCGTAGTCCTCACCAGGTGACATTAGTCCTGGCAACGCCACTGGATTTATAGTATCTTGTAAAGTCAACTGATGAAAATGTTCTTGGAAGTTTAATAGGACATCTTACGTTTCTAAGGCTGGGTTGCACCAACTGGGATCAGTTTTGATCTAGGATCAAAGTTGTATTTGATCCAGGATCAACTACTTTGATCGGTTGTTTCTATTGCACCATACCTGGATCAAATAATTGATCCAGGATTTACTGATCTAGGTATTTGATCCCGGTTGGTGCAACCCAGCCTAAGAGTTTGAAACTTATAACTTGCAAAACTATTTGTCAGTAGGCTTGATTACTTTATTAGCGAATTTCCATAGGAAAAATGAGCTATTGCAGTGGCAATTATAGTAAGACCCAAGGTCGGGAGTAGCAAATGAGCACCGATCATGATCCCCAGAACACGATGACCGGAAGTAGAACACGTTTTTGACCGGAAGTACCATGTATATAGGGTGTGCGCACTCTAACGGACGCATTTTATGTCCGATTTGGTCCAAATTTTGTACATAGGTTGGTTTTCTAAGACCCTTGGACGAGTTTCTTAGCCAAAAAAAATGACCGGAAGTAGACCACGTTTTTGACCGGAAGTATCAAGTATATAATTGTGCGCACTCTAACGGACGCATTTTATGTCCGATTTGGTCCAAATTTAGTACACAGGTTGGTTTTCTAAGTCGTTTGGACGAGTTCGTTAGCCAAAAAAATTGACCGGAAGTAGACCAAGTTTTTGACCGGAAGTAATAATTTTTTTTAAGTTTTCTTTAAAAAAATAGACATACGAAATAATTCTGCACATTTTTTTTACGTGACCTTATAGCCCATCTGGTTCCCCCAAAAACAATCAAAACGTAAAATACCAGGATTAAATCCACGGCTTTTACCGTGGTGACCGATGACAATATATTTGGTACATGCTAGCAGCACCTTCGTGAGTAGATCAATTTTCCAAATAGTTGTTTGAAACCCAAAAACATATATACATTTCATTTTGGAAATTCGCTCAAATCACGTCAGCGGTTCAGCTGCGTGGTCGAATTATTTTTCTACTTTAGCAGAAGAGAAGAATGAATTAATATTATTATAATGGACTGGAATGAGGATACCTCATACCTGGTTTTTCGACCTACTGGGCAGAGGCAGCTCGTAGCTGAAATTAGTGAGGGTGCTGCAACAGAAAATGTTTAGCCTTTGTTTTAAAATTTTGTATTTACAATTAAAGAAAATTTATGTAGAAATTGGATAAAATTCTAAAAGAAGAAAAAAATTATAAGAAGACCAGAACTAAAATAAGGTCTCAGGTTGGTCTAGTTGTACTTATTGGCTAAACACTAAAGGACGACGATTTCTATTTCCTAAGTGGCCAAATAATTTACATAATAACTCAAAATGAAACTTTAAAGATTTAGTCCACTTTAAACTAATTATTGGTAGGCCTATTACTTAAGCTTAACATTGACATAAAATGTTTGATCGATTGGTTATACGCAAAGCATTTTTGACTTGTAGATATTCAATAATCTATATTTTAACCAGCACAAGATATTTACAAAAGTACCATTAATTCAAAATAAATCTTACCTTACTAATTCTATATAATCATATCAGTATTGTGAACGACAAATTAGTTTTGTCATCGTGTAGGCTCTACTGACAAGTAGTATCTTCCTTATCTTGGACTATTATAAATTACTGCGCAATGCAATCTTGTACATGATACCAGAGAAATGTTTCTTGTATTTTATCTATCAAGTAAAAGTCAATAAGTTTACTTCGCTAACATTGCCTAACTAAACTTTATATTCTTGATTAAAATTCAAACTAAGATATTGCACTTTAACAATAAAACAAAGTGTCACGTTCTGCTTTTGCAATGTACTTCTGTTACTTCACCTGTCTGATAAATGTCTAGTAAATAAATGTGTTCCTTCTGAAATTATAGCATCATTACAACACACTGAGTAAAAAAAACTATCAGCAGCACGCAAAGGTTGACACTGCTGGAGAGACAGTGCTATCTCTTCTTAACAGCCTTGAGTGCAGCTTCCTTTAAGTGCAGCTACGCACAACAGGCAAACTCTAAGCTGCTGGAACTGTGAAGCGCACAGTTCTTTACAAAAATATTTGTATTTTTATCATAAACTGGAGGATGGCTACTGACATTAAGCTTAAGGACTATTAATGTTGTACAAGATTAAAATAGAATTAAATAAAATAGGCTCATTATATTATCGATAATATCAAGTGGAAATAGAGGGCGCTGCAGAGCCTTTATGCGAGCCATTGCTACAACTGGGACTCCTCACTCCATTAAAGAAGATTCAACTAAGGGAAGTTCTACCTAGACTATAATGACACGGTAAGTCTAAGCCTGTGTCGGGAGAGCTAGGTGAAACTGTAGAGGCAGAACATCTCTCTGGAGCCTGTCAATGATGGGGATTCAGCAGGACTCTGTTTTGGTCCTCGATCATTCTGGGCATCTGGGCAAAAGTCGGCTTAAAATGGTATTACGGGACGTGAACCTCTTCTAGGCTTCCAAAGGTTCTGTCCCCGGTCGTTCACTTGGGATGAAAGATATCATGGTTGTAGTGGTTTCACATGCTATTGGTAGATTTTCTATCAAAATAATAGTTTATCTACTTTGTTGTAGTGGAGGGGGAGTAGTTTGCAGATAGTTTAATCCTCCCAGTCTAGTCTAGTCTAGTTCTAGGCTAATATTAAATCACTATACTACAAATGTATCTGCAACTTATATTTATTTACTAAGCTGCATACGGTACACAAAAATCAATTTTAATTTAATTCTACCCTAATCTTTGTGCATCCACATGTCTTCGTTAGCTTTAACTTATTTGTCTACACATACATTATTGTCAAATATAATACATTAACATAACACAAATATCATTGGTGTGAATGCAAATTTAAAGGTTATATTTGAAGTTTGATGAAACATAAACATATATGTGAAATATAATGTTAAACTTAATTGGTTTTGGAGTTTGTATTTTGTATTTCTTAATAGGTACCCGAAAACAAATTGTTTATGAAAGGAACTTATTATCTTGGTGGAATGAAATGCCCCACTGTACATTATTGGTTTGGTTTGTCCTGAGTAGGGCCAGAGCAGTTTTTATAGTAATTTTAAAATGTTATATGCACTAAATGAGTAGGACACCCAGCAGTCTGTCTGCGCTCGGTAAGAGCTGGTGTTCTGCTCAAACCAAATAAATCTAAAAAAATATTTTTCTTAAAATCTAAGGTCTCCGAAAGACAAATTTGGGGAAGAAATTTTAAAATTAAACATAGGTCGAGTGTTACATAATTTTCAAGGTCTTTTAAAAGTAAACATTTTGAAACAAAATTATTTTTTGTATTTTATGTAATACTAGCAGGGGTATCCGTGGGTTTGCTCGCAGATTTGAATTACAATGGGCAGGACCCGTGTAATTCCTAGAAATTTCAAATTTTTATAAAAATTTTGTAAAAAAGATATTTCTAGGCCAGCAAGGGTATCTCGAACGTATGTAGTGTAACCTTGAACAAGTTAGGGCGAGCGAGGCGTTATCTACGGAAACTGACTGTTGAACTGTAGCTTGTCCAGAGATTAAAAAATAACTTAGCCTCTATGATTTCTAAGGGAATACCGGGATCCAGGAATATTATGTATTTGGGTTTTTCTAAAGGAAACACATTACGCTAAACACGGGTATGTTAGCCATGCAATCCCCAAATCGTAATATTAAACGATACTTACGTATTTCAAGTTTAAAGTTAAGGGCAAAACTCAAATTCTGTCAAAAGCCAGAAAGAAAGATATTTTTGGTTTATATAAGAATAGACCGAAAAGAAAGGTGAAATTAGTTATTAACGAATTTTCAATATTTTAGAAATTTGCTAAAATAGTAAAGTTCAAACGTCATATAAGTATGAAAGAAGTAAAGTTTAAGCATAACATGTTATAATAAAAGAAAAGTTTTAAAGGAAAATCAAGAAAATTTAAGTTTTAAAGATTCAAACAGTTAAAGTTAAAGTAGCAGAATATATTAATGTATTAAAACACCAGTATATGAAATAACTTTCGGAGAATTAGTTAACTCAAAAAATAAAAAAAAAGCGAAAATTTTAGAAGTCCCACAACTTCCAGAAAAAGAAAGCAAACTTCAAGAAATGGCGGCTAGTGCGTTAATTCTCATCGAGCTACTCAGTACAAAAAAGAAAATTGCGATGAAAGAAAACTGAAAGACTTTCCAGGAAAACGTGACGTGAAAGGCACTTGCGGGCCTCGGGCGAGAACGCGAAGTCGTACGACCACAATCGAATTCGTGGAGGAAGAGGAAAGCTCAAGCAGCAAGAAAAGCTAACTCGCGGGAAAATCAGACGACGCTGCGAGGAGTTATAGACACTTGACAGAGTAATCAGTGCAGATTGAACGGGGAAGGAAGTGCCAATCAGCGACGAGCAAGCAGTGATGCCAATATAATGTTGAAATTAATTGATTGAAACAATGGAATAAATTAAGAAAACAGTACAGTAGAAAAATAAAATAAACTGGAGAACTCATAAGAAAATTAAGGAAACTGTCTGGAGAAGAAAAGTCCCGTAAAATGGGAAATTTAGAACAAGAAAAATTTAGTGTAAGTTACTAAAGGTTGGTAACAGATCTAGTGGGAATTAACCCTATATAAACGACGGACACGATGTCTTGGACTACTCTTAGATTTTTCAATTTAAAAGCTACTCTTACAAATTTTGACGATATTTTTCAATGTGACGTATAAGCTATACTACTTCGACGAAATTGGACTTACAAAGTGTTTACTATGTTTAACTAAAATCAAAAGTAATTGCATATCAAGTATAAAGTTATCAGTATTTACTACAATTCGATACAGTTCAGTAGTGAGAGAAGTTGCGATGATCGTCATTGTTTAATATCAGCCAAACCATATTGAACCTACGAAGACTTCATTATTGGAACTTCAGAGAACTCAACTGGCGAACGTACGGACATGAGAGACTAACAACGCTGGAACCGAACAGGCGAATCCCGAACATCAGGAGGACATCTCTAACCACCAGGCACCTGTAATTCTACAAAGTACAACTTTAATAGCAACACGACTACAAGACCACCGGAGCGAGACCGCAACCAATGAGAGCGCCTCAACCCTGCTAGCCAACCTGCAGTGCAAAGATACAACATCAGCACCGTTAAGACGGCCAATTTAAGCGTATCTCTGTGAAAAGCGTACTTACGATATAGTCCCACATAAATTTGCCTGATTAAATTCACTTAAATTTATTGAATATACTGGGTTAGGCAGGATAATTAATTGATTGTTTACTTTTGTGTATCTAAAAAGTCGTAATTAATTAAATTAAATTAAGTAAATTCAAATAAGTAATAAATAAGTTGAGTAATTAAATTTTATTAAAAACTAAAGTAATGTAAAACTGAGCAAATTAAATAAAATCATTGAAAGCAAGTAGAATAAGAAATTTGTTCTGCCTTAATAAATTAAGAAGAAGTAATATTAAATTAATTTGTTTAAAAGTTGTATTTGTTGGGAAGATTAGCCTACAACAGAAAGAAAATATTTTAATTCATGTTTTTTTTTTTAATTTGAATAAATTGCTAATTATTATTTTTCAGTATAAACAAGTTTTAGTTTACACTTACGGTACCTATTGTTTGCATATTCCATCACAATATTTCCTAGTATTTTAAGAATTATTACAGTGTTTAATTATTAAAATATCTAAAGCACAAATAAAAAAAATTACAAGGTAAGTTCCACTGTTCTCGCTATACTTGAGGTTGACAAAAAGTAGAAATAAATTCTTGTGTTCTAAGCTGAGCTTAATTAAAAGTAAATTAAATTTTGATTACTGGAAGGTTAATTTTGAGTGTTTTTTAGTCGAAATATTTAGACAGCTAAATATTAGACACCCAGTTGCATCACCTAGACCAGACAAAAAAGATAGCCTATTTATTGAACGGCCTATTCTCAAATACAGGTGATTGTTAAATATGCTGAACAAATATAATGACTGTTTACTATTCTGATTAATAAAAATTAAGAATATACGTATAAGCAAATACTAATAAAGAAAAGCATAATTACTATTTACTTTTCATTTCTTTCATGACAATACATAAAAGAGCAAACAAGATTTAGACATTAAGGCTCTTCTTTACCTTGAAGAAAACTGCCGAGTGTACAGTATGATTTTAATAAAAAGATCTGACTAAAGCCGCAAAATCGTTGAAACATGCATTCGTAATATTAACGTGTTTCGGATTCTATTTTTATAAATTAACTAGCTGGCCCGACCCGGCTTTGCACGGATAGACAAATCAACCTGATACTAATAATTAGCCCAAGTGTTTTAGTTCATTGTAAAAAAAAAAAAAAAAAAAAAAAAAAAAAGTTTATTGTAGGCCTAACCTAAAATTATATTCAGTTTTTGATCCAAATCAGTTGTTGATCAAAATCAGCTGTTTTAAGCTTTTCATACGAACAGCTGTTTTTTGTGCCCCTGATAAAATCAAAAGAAATCTTTCTTCTTCTTCCTTAAGATTGACCTTCCATAAGATTAACATTGAAACTTTGAGGGCCACTGGGGCGTAGCCCTAATGTCCTAGGACTTCGGTAAATGGCCTAAAACCTTCCCAGGGTAAACCTGTGTTACTATGCAAAATTTCAAAGAAATCGGATGGACGGTTTGGTAACGCATAAAGGACAAACATACAGACGGACATACATTGAATTTTATATATATAGATAATCTGGGAAGCTACTTTAAGTTATAAAGAAGGCTTTATATTTTTTACGTGTTAAATTAAAATATGGAAATTATTGCTTAAAACTCCGAAAAATGAATTCAAAATAATCAATTTTTACTCAGGTTAAGCTGTTGATTAAAAGGAGTTGCCATCGATTTCTTTCAATTATGAGATATAAGACAAAAGCACAAAGCCTTTAAGAACAATTTAAGATGTTTCACAACGTTTTAGGGTGAAAAACAGCGTCCGAAACAAGATAGTATTACCAATGAATACTTAAATGTTACGAAGCATAGGCTTCGCGCCGGGGGGCACGGGGAGGGGCACGTGCCCCCCCAACATTGTATATAAAATTAGTTTATGTTTGTGGCGAACACACAAAAAATTAATTTGTACTATTTTGTAAAATTCTTCTTCTTTTTATAAGTCATTATTATGTCAAGAATGTTTTACTTATGTTGTTTTTTTACCTTATTAAGGTTAACGTTAAAATTATTTTCCAATTTAATCGTTGTTACATTTACTTATTATGAGATATAATTTGGCTAAACGAATGGACTAAATGAAGTAGTCTTCGCCATTTTGTTCTTTAACTCGTTGAAGTTTGGTAATCCTGTGCGAGACCTCCCGGGCTCCCCCACCGATTCACTGCGAAGATTGTAAACTAGTTTTCAAAAAACTAAATGCCCTAGTTCGAAGATTTTCAAAACGAACTGAAAGGAAACTTATGCTCAACTAATGTACAAATCAAGATTTTTTTATAAAATATAAGAATTGTAGCAACAATGTTTAATTATGAAACTTAATTTGGCTTCAATGTTATTCTTAATTGCAAAAAATTAAAGATTACAACAAATTTGTATACTTACGAATTGTACGTACAACCAATGATAATTGTTTAGTTATTACTTTCCCCGAAGGATATGGATTGTGTAATTTCAGAATAAAAGGTGCTTTGATTTTTTATAGGAAAACCCCATACCACCGAGTTTGAAATCATGCGATGATTTTATGTGTGTGTTTTCCTGTATACACGATATAAACACTCACAGACAACGTAGAAAAAAAACTTCTGGTGGTACCAAAATCTTCGTAATTTTATTTCGGAGAGTTGAAAAGCTTTTCAGCTTTCTAGCGTGAGTCGTAGCGCGTTGGGGGTCACATTTTTGGGTCAAAATTTTGAAAATATTAGGTCAACATTTTGAAAATTCTGTGTGGGGATAACGTTTTACGTACGGGAAAACCGATTTTAACAAGTCAAAAGTCGTAGCGCTTCGGGGTCACGTTTTTGGATCCAAATTTTGAAAATACAGTGTGGGGTAGCGTTAATTTGTTTTTGGGTACGGGAAACCCGATTTTGACAGTAAAATAGTCTTAGCGCGTCGGGGACGCGTTTTTGGATCACAAATTTGAAAATACAGCGTGGGGTAACGTTTTATATGTTTTTGGGTACTTTATAACCGATTTATTTTGACAGTTAAAAAGTCGTAGAGCTTCGGAATCACTTATTTTTTTAACTAAATGTAACAAATAAAAAGTAATTTTTAACTTTAGTTTTCTTTCAATTCGTGTGTTCTGTTCGGACGACCCGAAGTCTCGAAAAAGTGTTCCATCTTTTCACTATAATTTTCATATACAAATTATACATATACATAATATTGATTCTAACCGATGCTCCCATAAATTCAATTAGTATTTTTGCATAGTAAAATAATTTTATTTCAATTGAACGATTTATTAAAATTTACTCATTAGAAATATTTTGAATCAAGAAAACTGCAAGGAAGTGAGCTTTGGACTGTCTCAATTATTATTTTAAATGCATTGTTCGTAAGGGAAAACATACAGAACACAGATTTTCTGGGTTGTACTAATAGCGTACATAGCCACGAACCGTGTTCCAACCTAAGTAGGCATACATTTCTACACATTACTGAAAATACTTGCAAAATTTATCAGAACAAAGATTGCGTCCGCTCCCGATCCCATGACTGACAATATCACTCGAGACTATGTTACATGCATAACAAAACTTGAGCAACGCTAAAAAAAGAAACCTTCCTCTTCTTCTGAAATGTGGTGCAGAGACCTAACCTAACATATTCAATTATTTATTTAATTATTTTAAAGATCATATTGCTTTAATGACCTAATGATTTTTAATGATGAGTAGAACTATCATAACTTTAAATTTTGTTTTGCTATTGTACCGTCGGTCCAGTTTTCCTCAGCCCTGGTGCTAACCGTCGAACTAGTTTAACCCCATAACATTGACCGTCGGATCAGTTTATCCATTCCCGAAATTCCTTCAACAGTCAATGGTTCAAAATTTAAATTGTAATGTTAAACGCTGTTTTCCACTATCAACAACCAAATTTGTTTTATCCTGGGGGTGTTCCCTATTTTCTCTCCCCCCA